>JAWRVZ010000490.1:0-62500 GCA_037043235.1 Rhodeus uyekii | reverse complement strand
GATCAGCCGCCCACACATTCCTCCATCACACCCGATCTGATCTGAGATCAGCCGCCCACACATTCCTCCATCACACCCGATCTGATCTGAGATCAGCCGCCCACACATTCCTCCATCACACCCGATCTGATCTGAGATCAGCCGCCCACACATTCCTCCGTCACACCCGATCTGATCTGAGATCAGCCGCCCACACATTCCTCCGTCACACCCGATCTGATCTGAGATCAGCCGCCCACACATTCCTCCATCACACCCGATCTGATCTGAGATCAGCCGCCCACACATTCCTCCATCACACCCGATCTGATCTGAGATCAGCCGCCCACACATTCCTCCATCACACCCGATCTGATCTGAGATCAGCCGCCCACACATTCCTCCGTCACACCCGATCTGATCTGAGATCAGCCGCCCACACATTCCTCCGTCACACCCGATCTGATCTGAGATCAGCCGCCCACACATTCCTCCATCACACCTGATCTGATCTGAGATCAGCCGCCCACACATTCCTCCATCACACCCGATCTGATCTGAGATCAGCCGCCCACACATTCCTCCATCACACCCGATCTGATCTGAGATCAGCCGCCCACACATTCCTCCATCACACCCGATCTGATCTGAGATCAGCCGCCCACACATTCCTCCGTCACACCCGATCTGATCTGAGATCAGCCGCCCACACATTCCTCCGTCACACCCGATCTGATCTGAGATCAGTTTCCACGCAAAGGTTGTGATCAATAAACGAAAACTTGACGGGAGAATTTGCTCAAAGCTGCGCACACTTTGAGCCGCGCGTACGCACATTCTGGAGACAAAGGGAATTGGCGACACAGATGGTGAGGTCGTGAACTGAAGATAGATTGTGGAAAATAAATGAGGAGAACGATTATAAGAATTAATGACATAATTTTCACTCCATTTCATACGTTATATCCACATTATCATGAGGATTACATCCAACATTATTGATGTGTTAATGATACAGATTGTTTTAGGCTATATATATATATATATATATATATATATATATAACACATATACACACACATACATACATATACACACAATATACACACACCTCTAGTAAAATCCAAATGTAATTCAATGTATTAAAAAAATAATGATAATCAGCGCTGCTTTACAGTCACATTGTCCACAACGGGAGCAGGAGATGAGTGTGATACAGAATAACGTGAAATACACTTATTAGAGAACTGCAGAACACAGTGTAAAAAGGAAATATTTCCCTAAAAGTAAATAAAGTAATACCTCTGTCTACAAATGACTTAGTATACGAGCAAATCAGTGTACGAGCATGGAAAGTCAAATCGGTGTACGAGCATTGTTATCGGAGTGCAAGGAAAAATGTTCCCTCGCCCACGCGCATTTTTTGTGGAAAAGTCCTAACACTCAGCATCTTCGCGCGCATTTTTTTTTTTACTGGAACTATCCTAAACACAGCCTCTCACAAAGCCCATCCACCCCTTCACTCGTTCATTCTCTCAGCGTCGCTCGGTTTGGTTCATCATTCACCACAGTGATACTTTTATAAGTGATTTACAGCGGTTTCACCTCCTGTTGTTAACATTAATTGTGATCACTATTGTTCACGCAGTGAAATATATACGTATAGTACAGCATATAGACAATGACAATTTTTTTAATGGCCATACATTTTCATCTTAAATTTTCACCCACAAATCATGTGATTTTGTCAAGGTGTTAACGATCAGTCTAGTTGCTAGAAACCTAAATCCTCCGGTGAACCGGGTATGTAATGCTACATGACGGCTATATATGGGATTCCACTCTCGTTTCCATGCCGATCAGCATTCATGAGGTGATTTGCATTGACTATTTATGGTTATAAATGTGCGTGTGCAGGGCGGGATAAGAGGCTGGTTCATGTACGCACATCTGCGAGTGTGATTTATAAAGGGAACATTGCTTACAGACGTGCGTACGCACAGTTTCATGAATCAGAATATTTTTTGCCGTACATCATTTTTGAATTTTGGGCGTACGTAAACTTTTATCTTAAACTTTTGATTAAAGTAAACTTTTGATCCTACACACAGTTTTATAAATGAGACAATCTGATCTGAGATCAGCCGCCAGAGGGCACAAATTCCACCATCACACCCGTCTGATCTGAGATCAGCCGCCCGAGGGCACACATTCCTCCATCACACCCGTCTGATCTGAGATCAGCTGTCCCACACATTCCTCCATCACACCCGTCTGATCTGAGATCAGCCGCCTGAGGACACACATTCCTCCATCACACCCGTCTGATCTGAAATCAGCCGCCTGAGGGCACACATTCCTCCATCACACCCGTCTGATCTGAGATCAGCCGCCTGAGGGCACACATTCCACCATCACACCCGTCTGATCTGAAATCAGCCGCCCGAGGGCACACATTCCTCCATCACACCCGTCTGATCTGAAATCAGCCGCCCGAGGGCACACATTCCTCCATCACACCCGTCTGATCTGAAATCAGCCGCCCGAGGGCACACATTCCACCATCACACCCGTCTGATCTGAAATCAGCCGCCTGAGGACACACATTCCTCCATCACACCCGTCTGATCTGAGATCAGCCGCCTGAGGGCACACATTCCTCCATCACACCCGTCTGATCTGAAATCAGCCGCCCGAGGGCACACATTCCTCCATCACACCCGTCTGATCTGAGATCAGCCGCCCGAGGGCACACATTCCACCATCACACCCGTCTGATCTGAGATCAGCCGCCCGAGGGCACACATTCCACCATCACACCCGTCTGATCTGAGATCAGCCGCCCGAGGGCACACATTCCACCATCACACCCGTCTGATCTGAGATCAGCCGCCCGAGGGCACACATTCCACCATCACACCCGTCTGATCTGAAATCAGCCGCCCGAGGGCACACATTCCTCCATCACACCCGTCTGATCTGAAATCAGCCGCCCGAGGGCACACATTCCACCATCACACCCGTCTGATCTGAAATCAGCTGCCAGACGGCACACATTCCTCCATCACACCAGATCTGATCTGAGATCAGCCGCCAGACGGCACACATTCCTCCATCACACCAGATCTGATCTGAGATCAGCCGCCTGAGGACACACATTCCTCCATCACACCCGTCTGATCTGAGATCAGCCGCCTGAGGACACACATTCCTCCATCACACCAGATCTGATCTGAGATCAGCCGCCTGAGGACACACATTCCTCCATCACACCCGTCTGATCTGAGATCAGCTGCCTGAGGACACACATTCCTCCATCACACCAGATCTGATCTGAGATCAGCCGCCTGAGGACACACATTCCTCCATCACACCCGTCTGATCTGAGATCAGCCGCCTGAGGGCACACATTCCTCCATCACACCAGATCTGATCTGAGATCAGCCGCCTGAGGACACACATTCCTCCATCACACCCGTCTGATCTGAGATCAGCTGCCTGAGGACACACATTCCTCCATCACACCCGTCTGATCTGAGATCAGCCGCCTGAGGGCACACATTCCTCCATCACACCAGATCTGATATCAGCCACCTGAGGGCACACATTCCTCCATCACACCCATCTGATCTGAGATCAGCCACCTGAGGGCACACATTCCTCCATCACACCCATCTGATCTGAGATCAGCCACCTGAGGGCACACATTCCTCCATCACACCCGTCTGATCTGAGATCAGCCACCTGAGGGCACACATTCTCCATCACACCAGATCTGATCTGAGATCAGCCACCTGAGGGCACACATTCTCCATCACACCCATCTGATCTGAGATCAGCCACCTGAGGGCACACATTCCTCCATCACACCCGATCTTATCTGATATCAGTTGCCGCACACATTCCTCCAGCACTTCCTCCATCACAGCAGCTTCACTCGCAGACAGCATGAGCCCACGGAACCTCCGGCGCGCGCCTGACAGCGGTGACTGCGCGCCCCCGCGGTGCAGGCCGCGCGCGTCTTTAGCGTTACAGTTACAGTATCTCGCGGTGACGCGCGCCTGTTTCACTCCACACTAGTTTATGAAGCTGTAGGCCTTAATCAAGCACTTGAAGGCAATGACTGTCCGTTAAAGCGCACTTTAACAGCGCTTTAGCGAGAGTTAAACGCCGTCCATCGGTTTCTTCCGTTACTAAATATCCATCACATTCGCTCGAGGCTTTCAGAGGAAAACTCAACTTTTACGTGCGCGTCAGAATAACGCGCTTCCGTGTAAAGCGCAAACCGCTGAACGCTCAGCGTCGCGTCGAGTCTGCAGTCGGGAGAGCCTCGCGTCGGACGGAAACTTCCCAGCCCGAAAAAGTTGAGCAACTTCATGTGAGGCGGGAGAGCGGCTGTACCTCGGGTTGTTGTGTGCGCGGATGATGGTCTGTCCCGGTCCCGCAGAAAGCCCGGCTCGGTTCGGCTGGTTCTCACTGGTTTTAATGTCAGCACTGGTTTGTAATGTCAGGACTGGTTTCTGCACCGTTGCTTTCACTTAAACTCCACCCTGCCGCTCACGGGCACGCGCGCGCGCGCACAACACACGCGACCGCACTCATCACGACAGTTTTCGAAATTATTATTAATATTAACTTTTACTTCGTTTTTTCATTGTTTAATTACCAGAGCCTTTTGGTATGACATATACGAGTGTCTTAAAATTACAATTAATCCGATTTCTTTATTTTCTAAAAATTATATAACTTTCGGTTTAATAATGGAAGATGCGCATATTCAATTTATAATGGACAATTTTGTAATTTGGGGACAATTTTAAATTCATACATGAAAGTGCCCTTAAAACAAAGGATTTTCTGTTTTTCAAAAAGACTTTTGGATGTACTGTAAATCTGGTTTATTCTAGAAATGTAAATTTTTAGAATACTTTTATATTATTTTTTTGTTTATTTTTCCTCCATTTCTATGGAGTTGTGCTCTATTACTCAATGACTTTATGTGCTTTTGCATTGCCTTATTGTAACTGTTTCCTCAAAATAAATAAAAGAATCAGCTGCTACTCTGAAAATAATTTATTCATGTTTTGTTTCAGCATTGCTTTGCCTTCCTACAATTGGAACACTATCTAATGTTACATGTACAAAAATAAATAAATAAAATAAATCATATGAACCTTAAATATTTTGGACTTCTGTAGGGGATGAAAGTGCTAATTTGCACAGCATTGATGGAGGAAGTGCCATGACAACAGCACCATCTTGAGTTCATCTGTGTTCACTCTTCACACCGGCATGCCAACAAATAACACACGGCCTTACATTCATAGTTAAGACCAAAACTAGTTTTCTACACCTGACATTTGACCTTTATTTGAGGGTGTAATCATTTATAACTGACTTTGTCTTCACTTGTGGAAAATAAATGCACTTTAGTATATTTTTTATAAAGTCTTCTAATGCTATAAAGTAAATATAAAGTGAGTTAAATGTGATGTTTTCGACTATGATTTCAACTGAATCACAGATTAATTCATGTTAAATGACATTTTTGTGTGACATTTTAGGCCAATTACATGGGGCTTAAATACATCTTTACTTGTCTTTAGAATACAGTTTAAAGTGAACTGCTCAATGTCATGATGAGAAATGAACGCTCACCCTCTGGTCTATGTGGATTCTAACACCGTAGTATAGTGATGGGACACTGCACTGAAACGAGCACCGTCCTTTGGATGAGACGTTAAACCGAGGTCCTGACTCTCTGTGCTCATTAAAAGGAATACTCGGAGGCACCAGGAATAAACGGAAAATAGACTTTTATTAGAAAACTCATTAGAAACATTTTTAATATAATTGAAAGGGTATACTTGTAATTAATTGTAAGGGCACGTATTGTGCAAAACCACATATAGACAGACAACTGCAGAGACCAGTGCTTAGAGTCTTTCTCATATTTCCTCTCTCTTCTCATATCCTTGGCTGTTTGTCTGGGTTTCTCTCAGTCGTCACTTCCATATCTAAACCTCTCTGTCGTCTTTACCTATTTTTTAGAAATATTTACATTTATGCATTTGACAGATAATTTTATCCAATGTGCTTTGAAATGGAAAGCTCCTTTTGTCTTGTTGTGTTTGGTTTTCAGTTCCTGTGGTTTAATTCCTGGTTCCTGTGCTTCCATTCTTGACTTTTCTTAATTTCCATGGCAAGCCTTGTTTGTAACCATGACAACAACTCACCTGTCCTTCATTGAGTCGCTTGATATCTTGTGTATTGAAATCCTCAGTCATCTTATGTTCAGTGTCCTGTGTTCATGTTTCATGTTGGTGTTTATTAAATATAAGTGTTCATCATCTTTCTGTTTCTTTTTCTAGGATTATCTAGTCCAGCGTCTGACAGTCACTGATTTATCATGCAGCTCAAAGCGTTATGGGTAAAATTCTACAGTCTGTAGAGCCACATTTTCACTGAGGATCCAGAATCAACACTAAAGCCAGGATAGAGCGGCTGAGTGAATGTGGTCTGGACTGTGTGGATGAGACTCATTGTGTCAGAGACGCTGTAGAAGGACAGAGTTCCTGCACTGGGATCCACATACACTCCTATTCTACCACTGATGGGCTTTACTGGGAGTTCAGTCTCTATCTTATTGTGCATGAATGAGTATCTGGAAGAAGAGCAGAACAAACTCCAAGACTGATCATTACGTCCAAACACACACTCATCACTCCCTCCCTTCCTGCTGATGCTCTTATATGACACTGATATTAACACACCATTATCTCCACTCCACTCAATCTCCCAGTAACAGCATTCACTCAAACTCTCTCTACTCAACACCTGAGGATACTCATCAAATCTGTCTGGATGATCAGGATATGACTGAGCTTTGAAAGTGTGAGTAATCGCTTTGTTTCTCTCAGACAGATTATAAAACAAGATTTCATCCGTGACGTCCCTTCCACCTTGATTGGGGTCTCGAATCCGTAACTGGGGGACAATAATGAAAAACAAGACATGTTTAGCGTCCTTGAAATTCAAGTCAGTTTCCACAAAATATTAAGCAGCAAAAATGAAAAGTATTAGTAATCACTCTCGGGTTTCTCTCGGACAGATGGAGGTGTTTGTTCACTGTGTTCAGATCCAGAGTGAACCGATGGGAATCTGATGGAGAAACACATCAGAGAGATTTACAGAGCTTAAGTTTAAATCTGACAAGTTAATTTCGCATTTGTAAATCCGTCAGATCTGATTCTCAAACTAACATGGTGGCGCTTATAAAGCTTTTAAACGACTAAACACTTTCACTGAGTGTTTGAGAATCAGAATATCAGCTAGTTGATGACAGAGCCGACAAGTGTTTGAATATTGTGAATAAAACAGTAAAAACTCAATAAAAGTGATGCATCTGTCATTCAGTGCTATTGTGTCTGCAGCGTCATGACAATCATGACGAGTCGCCATGGAAACAATGACGCAATATGCTTGTGCGTGTGTGTGTGACAGCGTGTGTGTGCAAGTGCGTGTGTCTGTGTGTGTGTGTGTGTGAGAAACTTATTGTTTAATCAACTTAATGGGCCCTTGATGAATGAAAGTGTTAACTTATTAAAAAGAATTACAGTGGAGTTCAGTTCTGTCGACGGCCTCAGGGGGTTGCAAAAAGCATCGAGATAACCGTTTAGCGAGATAACCAACAGCCAATATGGCGATTTATTTGATGAAGCGATCGGCATGCTATAAAAATGTACATACACTGTATATGTTTGCTAACAACAAAAGGCATATGTGCACCAACTAACAGCAGAGATTTACCAATATACAATAAAAAACACCTTCCATTCTCCATACAAACCTTTAATCATATTCTCCAACATTGCAAACACAATTTCGCTCACAGCGTAAACACAGTCACACACACATAAACACATTCACTCATAACATTTTCATGAGGTCATCACGCTGTACTAGATTGCATACTTTCTTGTTCTGCCTGTCTAATGTGCTTTCTCAACAAATTCGGGTTCGTCCCGTCCTCGTCGTTGAGAAGAGTAAGAACGATATTCTCCAAAAGTCTCCAATAACTCCAGATAAAGTCGTTAGATTTGTCGCTAGTCGCTTTTTTAAAAATGTGGTCTGAATACTCGCTAAATATAGCAACAAAGGCGCTAAGTTGGTAACACTGTCAGCAAGTTCTTCTGCGGCACCACTGGAGATTCACGTGCGATCCACGTGCAACGCAAACTCAGCACATGCGCAGTGAACTAGGTACGGTCTTAGTCACGAGATAACCATGTGAAGTGGCGAATATGTCGCTCTTTTTTTTAGAATCGACGTAACCGATGAGAAAATACTTAGACAAATAGGGAGTTTGGCGGTTCCACTTCAAAAACGTCGACATAATAGGGTTGGCGAGTTAACCGTGACTCGAGATAAGTGAACTCCACTGGATATATTGTACTGACCTCAAACATTTGAATGGTAGATCTAAGGATAATAAAAATAATAATAATCAAATAATAGTTGTGTTTTCTTAGTGACTTACATTGTAGGAAGTGGTTCCTGGTCTTGGGAACAATGTTGGAGAAAGTGGCTGAGGAAATAAACAGACATGAAGAGTGTGATTATTGTGTGGAGAGAAAATTATCCCTGCATCCATTCCTAAGACATTTCAAACATGATCTGCTACATGATATGAGCTGATGGAGGATCATTTCTGAGAGCAGATGAATCTCCAGGACTTTACCTCTGTCTGAGATCTTCTTCAGCTCCTCTTTGAGGAGATCCTCCAGTTTAACTCTCAGCTGATGGACAGATTCTCTCACACCATCAAAAGAGGAGAGAGAACTGAAGGGATTGTCACTGATGTCTGTAGATTCAGGAGGAGCTGAGAGAGACTGGAAACTCTAGAGGAAACAGAAATCAAAGTTCATCACCTCCACACTACAGGCAATAACCTGCTCTACTGTCAGATTTGAGCAGCTCTTGTTGATAAAAGCATTCCACCTTGCCCCGGCAACACTTTGGCTCCCTCAGCTCCACCAGAAGCCATTGGCCATACGCATCCACCGGACTCCTTCTTCATCCTTGGTCCCACCGGCCTCTGTCCTCAGGTTCATCATCTCTGTCAGTCATCTCCATCTCCAACAATTAAGTTGTGTGCTCCTGCCACTGACTCCGCCCTGGGATTCATCCTGGCTGGTATCTGCCGCACCATCTGGCTCTTCTTGCACTTGTTTTCCCGCTGGCTCTTCCCACCCTCCACTTCCCCATGGACTATATCTTATGCCTTGGACTATGTTTTGTGTTTCCTTCCATGCCGTCCTCCAGAGACTCCTCCCTCTTCCTCAGTTGGACAGTTAGCATTTGTCACAGAACTATCATGTCCGTGTTTGTTGTCATCCCAGTCACTTGTCTTGATAATCAGATCCTTCACCTGGCCTTCGTCCATTCCCTGTGGATTTAGGCCCTGTGTTCTCCTCAGTGTTTGTCCGTTGTCATTAATATTACTGTAACGAAGTTACATGTTCAGGGAGGAAGGAGGCGGGAACCGGCAGACGTTTGAAGACTTTAATGCTCAAATAAAACTTAAATACAAAACGAAAGTAATGGCCACACAAAACATAACACAAACTCCAGGTCTGGTCCTCTCTCGCTCTCACTGTCGTCGCTCCTCCTTTTAAGTCTCCGCTCCTCCGTGAGACAAGAGAGACTGATGGCTCGCAGGTGACGCTCATTATCAATCACGCCACCGGCTCTCGTGACGCTCTCACGGTCCCTCGACCCCGCCCTGCTCGCCACATACCCCCAACGCCCTTCGCAGGCTGGGGGGTACCCACGAGTCTGCGCTCTACTCCCCCCCTCCTCCGGGGGGGCCCGATCACGGAGGCCGCGGCACCTGGGGGTAAGGGCAGACGAGGCGAGGGAAAAGGAAACGGAGGCAAGAGGAGCGACAGAGGCGAGAGAGTGGAGAGAGAAAAAAAATTTCTTGGTCCGGTTCCCCGACACGCTGCCTCTCGGTCCTCGACCGCTCAAGATCTTCTTCCTCGCGGTGCCGTGCGATGGCACTGAACGCTGATCCATGGACGGTCCGATGCTCCTCCGCCCCCTGGCGGCCGGCGACGACTCCGCCTTGCGAGGGCAGCCGGCAGCGAGCCCCTGTTCCCCGCTCCTCCCCGTTTACGGCGGACGTCAGGGGGCTCCGGAGCTCTGGTGAACGGGCGACTCCTCCGCTCCCTCATGGATGGCAGCCTCCCACCTCGTCCCAGGAGCACGGCAGTGCTCTCCGTCCCACGCGATCCTTCGACGCTCCAGCGCCACCGACCTCCGCAGCACCGCGAGCCCTCCCGGCAGCAAGGGCTCTTTAACAGCGTGTCCCTCCAACCTCCCGGGTTTCGGCACCAGTGTAACGGAGTCTTTGGTCAGGGAGGAAGGAGGCGGGAACCGGCAGACATTAAACATACTTTAATGTGCAAAATAAAACATAAATACAAAATGAACATAATGTTCCTCATGGACAACTGCCGCCCACACAAACACAACATAAACTCCAGGCCTGGTCCTCGCTCCCTTTCACTGTCGTCACTCCTCCTTTTATGCATCCGCTCCTCCGTGAGAGAAGAGACACCGATGGCTCGCAGGTGACGCTCATTATAAATCACGCCACTGGCTCTCGTGACGCTCTCACTGTCCCTCGACCCCGCCCTGCTCGCCACAATTACGTTGTATGTTCTCTATCCTCAGAATCTACAGTGTGTTTGTGATTAAATATGTTTATTATTCCATTCAGTTGTTTCTACATACATGTTCTGTGACAATAGTCAAGTTTTGTAAATCATTTGTTCACTATTAACTAATAACTGAATTAACTGAATAATTATAAAACGTTAGCTTATAAATATATTTTTAATCATTTATTAACATAGTCCTGTTTTATAAATTATTAGTTCACTATTAATCATTAACATGAAATGAAATAATAGAATTAAAGGGTCAGCTCATAATATTGTCAAAAAAGGAGAGGAGAGGAAGATCTAATTGTAGCATGTGACACAGGAACAGAACGCAAACTAGTTTTTGAATACGGACTCTCTGGATTCACCTCTGCCTATTGACCTGTCGGCTTCATCTTGGCTTCTAGAAAGCCAAAGGTGCTGTAAACAACAAATGCGCCAAAGTGGTGGGAGGACCTTCAGGCAACTAAGTCCATGGAGGGGCAGGTGAAGGAAAAGCCCACGGTGGAGCTGAGCCTCAGCATTGGGTCCGGGAAAAAACAGGGAATTGAAGTGGGAGACCCAGATGGAGCTGAGGTGCGATGACCCAAGGCAACACCACTGATCTGAAAGGCCAGAGTGGAGCCATAGACCCTCGGGACTGAGGAGGAATCGGGACTAGGAAGACCAAGACAGCAAGGATGACGGAGGAACCAGAGGGAAGCAGGAGCACCATGGAGCCAAAGTCCTGTGCAGGGCAGAGGCGCAGGTGGTGGTTCAGAAGTCTGTGGTGAAACCTGGGTAATGCCTGACCATGGAGGAGGTGGAGGGATGAGGGAGTCCAGTGGCGTCTGATGACTCAGAGGGCCGGTGTGGAGCACAAGAATGAACACCTTGACCAAGCTGAAGACCAGGAAGCTTGAGAAAGATCTGAGAAGCTGGATGGAGCCTACAAGAACATCAGGGCCTTGGATGGTCTTTATGTTTGGGATGCAGGAGCTGGGAGGCTGAACAGAACCATGCGATCTAGATAGACTTACTCATGGGAGTGATCCTTAAACGAACAGTCAAACAATTATGTAAATGCCAATCCATTTAATCAGATCACCTAAAGTAACTTTAATGAAGGTTATTCAAAATTGGTACCATCAGTTTCACCATGATACAAGAAATCAGGATGAAAAGTCTGGTTAAAATTTTTTAAATATTATGATGGCTCATTCTGCTCTCATTAAATAATTTTTTTTCTTGAGCCTCTTGCTCAAGTCCACAATGACCCTGTTCTTCTAGATCTCTGGTACCTGCAGGAAATGGATGTGATCCTGTGTGTGTGAAAGTTGCTCCAGCTCAGCGTTTCTCCTCCTCAGATCATTGATCTCCTGCTCCAGTCGCTCCAGTCGTTCTTCAGCTCGACTCACTGCAGTCTTTTCCTGATCTCTGATCCGCTGTGTGGCCTCAGAGCAGCTTCTCTCAATGGAGCGGATGAGCTCAGTGAAGATCCTCTCACTGTCCTCCACTGCTGTCTGTGCAGAGATCTGTTAGGACACACATCACAATCACACAGGGGCTTCAGTGGGACTGAAAAGGGAGAGTCCTGACTGACACTCTCAAACGCCTCTTCTTCTGCAGACTCACCTTATGAGAGTCCACAGCCTCTCTCAGCTGCTGAAGATCTTTCTCTCTCTGCTGGATCCTCTGCTGGAACGAACTCTGCGTCTCCTTCAGCTGGTGCTAAAGGACAAACCAATGACATATTATCAGTTTATCCTGCTGTCACTAAATCATCATGTGAAGAGTTGAATACACTAATAGGAGAATTGATAACCAATGGCTGTAAGTTCAAACTCCTGAAGGGATGATAGATTTCAGTATTCATGAATTTACATGAAGCATAAGCATCATAAAAGTGAAACTAACACAGATGTAGAGCTTCACACTGACAGTGTTTCTGTTGCGTAACAGAGCTGTGGCTCTGTGTTACATGAAATGAGATCACTAGATCAGTGCAGTGAGTATTTCTGTTAACTGCCAACAATTATAAAATGTTGAAGGGGAATCAGTCATTCTCATTTACACCACATTTCCATCAAAAACTGATTATTCTACACAGAACAGAAGCCAAAGTCCTGTTGCTTTACTGTAGCTCAATCACTAGAGCATTGGCGCTTACAATGCCAAGGTCATGGGTTTGACCAGTTCTTATTCCCAGGGAAAGCAAGAACTGATTACAATGTCAGTGTGTTTCTTGAATGTAAGTGTACATATGAAGCAATAAATGACTGAGTCAGACTTACTGAACAGAAAGAGTTTGAGTCTCTATTGCTGCTAAAACCATTAATTTGAGCTATTCTTGAAAGAGATATATTCTTTAAACAATAGGTGAATGTTTTCCATTATTTTATGTTGCTTCATCAAAGCCTGATTTATGTTGAGTTGATGAATATATTTACAGTTCATTTTCACTATATTTCTGTTAAATTCAGTGTGGAGCATAAATCCTTCATGTTCAGCTTCTGTTCACTTCTGCTGACATCTACAGTGTGAATGATGTTTCCTGAACATATCAGTGACACTAAAAACAGTGTCAGCATTATTTCATCAGTATCTAGTTTATAGTTCATACCTGTTTCTCTGTCCTCTGAGCTGCTACTGATACAGTATCGTGGTTTTTATGTTCATCCATCGTACACAACATACATATACACTTCTGATCAGTGCGGCAGAAAACCTCGAGGAGTTTATCGTGTTTTGGGCAGATCATCTCCTGCAGTCGTCCAGTGGCATCAGTCAGATTGTGTCTCTTTCCTTTAAACCAGCTCTCATGTTGTTCAAGGTGATTCTGACAGTAAGAGTTCAGACACACCAGACAGGACTTGACGGCTTTGTGTTTTCTTCCAGTACAGACATCACACTGCACATCTCCAGCTCCAGCGTAACAGTCAGCAGGAAGTTTAGTCTTCTTCAGTTTCTCCACCACTTCAGCCAGAATGGTGTTTTTGCATAAAGCAGGTCTTGAACTGAAGGTCTGTCTGCACTGAGGGCAGCTGTAGACTCTCTTCTCATCCTCCTGATCCCAGCAGCCTGTAATACAGAGCTTACAGTAACTGTGTCCACAGGGAATGGCCACTGGATCCTTCAGGAGATCCAGACACACTGAACATATGAACTCATCCTGAGAAAATCTGGTTTCTGCCATTTTCCCGCAAGAATACAGAAACACAAACACACAACAGCTCAACTGCACTTCAGTTTCTGTTTCCCCGAACTCATTTGATTCCTGCTTCCTGGTTTTGTGTTTGCATGACGTGTGTAAAAAGTTCAAAGTTCAGTTCCGCCCATACCCACACACGTTATTATTTTGAATGCAAAAATGCAGGTGTGCTTAATAACAGCTGGAACTGCTGTGTCTCTTCAGGATAGAAAGAGGAACCCTTCTGTAAAATCATAGATCATATAATTCTCAGACAGTCACTCAAAGAACAAAAGTTACTGAGAATCAGGACAACACCTTTACTAACTGCAGTAAAACGGCATCCTAATTACTACACTTGCATGACTGAGAAGTCAGGTTTTAAGAACCTTCAAGGTTTTAAACTATATAAAAAAAGATCTTTGTCTGTAGCAGGGGCGTAGCCAGAATTTTATTTTTGAGGGGGCCCAGCTTAAAATGAGGGGGCCTGAGCATAACGTAAGGATAGACAGATAGACAGATAAGGTTATGAGTATAAAGGATATTAAAAATAGAAAACCATCATTTTAAGTGGCATTTTAAGAATATTTCACAATATTACTGTTTCTTTCTGTATTTATTGATCAAATAAATGTATGCTTGATGATCACGATCTTTTGATCGTTCTAATGTAAAATATAATAGGCCTATACAAAATTGTTTACATGATGTGCAAAAGTATAATAATATAATGTCACAAAATCATCTTTTCTGTTAAGAGTGGACATTATATTAATTTTAATAAAATAGTTGCTATGATTCAGTTATTTGTATGCTCATGTTTTTTTCTTTTATCTAACAGAATTCAGAATAATTTTGACCAGATGCTGGTCCACATTGGAAATATTCTGCATGAATATGAAGGTGAACTCACTGACGATGCAGGAAAGATTTTTTTCTCCAGTGCATAGAAACACCAAACGCCTTGGAATTGCCAGGTATGTGCTTACTATGTGACTAAAAAGGTGGCTTGCACTCTCATTTATATTTTTAACTATATTCTAAATGAACTAATACATAGATAAATAAATAATAAATAAAATTTGTCCTCTCATTCTTTCTTGTCATTCCCATTCTCATACCTGACTGAAAGGCTCATTGTGAAGCATTATGTATAATGCGGGTCGTTGTCGTCTCACTTGTGATTCACTACATTATTCAGGATCATTCATGCCTACTCGCCAGGGGCGTAGCCAGAATTTTATTTTTGGGGGGTCCCAGCTTAAAATGGGGGGCAACTCATTTTTTATATTATTTATATATATATTTATATATATATATATATATATTAACACCTATAAATAAAACAGCTTAACACCTGTACACATTTTAAACAGCATATTTACTTCACCGTTTCAGCAGAACAAACATAACAGCACATAACACAGCAAGGTGATTATAACCTTTTACATGAGTCTACGTTGTAGACTCTATGAGGATGATTATTAAATTATGTCAATGATGTCATCACACTCAGTCCAGAAAATCCACCAATTTACATTTGAAAAAAAAAGCAGAATATATACAGCATGTGCAAATATAAATACAGCATAAACTCACAGCATTTTTTCTTCACTGTTTCTGCAGCACAACAGCATACAATATAGCTCAGCAGCTGTACTTCAAACCATGGGATTACCTTTTACATGACAAGGCGGAGTCTACGGGGGTGATTATTAAAAATGTCAATAATGTCATCATAGTCCAAAGAATCTGCCAGTTCTTGTTCAAAAGACAGCAGGGAAAGATTATTTAAACGAGAAGTTGTCATGTGTGATCTCAAAGATGATTTGACTCTTCCAACTGTTGAGAAGAGTCTTTCGACACTGCAAGAAGACATTGGCAGTGTGACCATTATCTTTAAGAGTTTATTTATGTTTGGGAAGACATTCCTCCATCACACCGATCTGGTCTGAGATCAGTTGCCTGAGGGCACACATTCCTCCATCACACCGATCTGGTCTGAGATCAGTTGCCTGAGGGCACACATTCCTCCATCACACCGATCTGGTCTGAGATCAGTTGCCTGAGGGCACACATTTCTCCATCACACCCATCTGGTCTGAGATCAGTTGCCTGAGGGCACACATTTCTCCATCACACCGATCTGGTCTGATATCAGCTGCCTGAGGGCACACATTCCTCCATCACACCGATCTGGTCTGAGATCAGCCGCCTGAGGGCACACATTCCTCCATCACACCGATCTGGTCTGAGATCAGCTGCCTGAGGGCACACATTCCTCCATCACACCGATCTGGTCTGAGATCAGCCGCCTGAGGGCACACATTCCTCCATCACACCGATCTGGTCTGAGATCAGCTGCCTGAGGGCACACATTCCTCCATCACACCGATCTGGTCTGAGATCAGCTGCCTGAGGGCACACACTCCTCCATCACACCGATCTGATCTGATATGCTTTGGTTAATATCTACATTTATTACTAATTTCTAAGAGTTTAAGCACGCATGCGCACTAATGCGCTAGACGTTGAAAAGTGTCGAATTTCAACTGGTCATTAGTGATTTCCAGAAGCGTACTTTAACATATAATGTCACATTTGTGTTCTTATTTTACTGTATTAATCATTGTATTTAATATATTCTTTTTAAGCTTACAGTTATTTTAATTATTCTTACTAATGTTGTTATTGTTATTTGTACTTACCTTTCTCTTATATCTTTATTTGTATAAAAGCACATACTGTATATCCATGCAAAGCAAGCATCTGAGTTGTACTGAGTTGTGTTGACAATACAGTGGTACCTCGAGATATGAAATTAATCCGTTCCGAGGCGGCCTTTGTATAATGAGTTTTTCGTATCTTGGAACCCATTTTACATGTAAAATGGCAAATCCGTTCCAAGTCCTCCAAAAACACCCCATTAAATTTCATAATAAAGCTAAATTGACTTATAAACAATGAAATAACGTAAAATGTCGAAGCTTACCTTTCGAGTGAGGCTGTCTCCGAAAGTGGCGGCAGAGGACGAGGAGGACAAACGGCAGATAACGTACGTACGTACATACACTTAACTTTATGAAAACACATACAAAATTTAAAGTTTCGGGTGCGGAGTGGCTGAGCTAAAGCACGCCAGCACGTACGTATAGAAGATGCATGATGGGAGGGATGCTGTCCAATTAGAGAGAAGGATCTCATGGCTTGGCTAGCATCCATAGGCGGAGTTTGGGGGGGCTGGGGGGGCACTGCCCCCCCAGACCAGAGCCAATTAATATTTGCCTTGTGCTTTGAATATTTTTTTGTTATTAAAGAATTCATATTTTCTCGTTTTATTTGTCTTATCTTATTAGTTCTGTGTATAGAATGAGTAAGATATGGCTAATTAATTTTTAATTACTGTATTTATTTTTTTATTACTGTAGCTTTATTACATTCTCCCGCGATTTGCGAATCTCAAAGTATATTCTGTTTTACGCGCCGAATAAACAAAATGGCCATTCGTCGTTTTTTAATAAATCCACTACTAAAAGTGTCAAATCTATCAGAAGAGAAAACAGTGGACATCTACGCATCTCGGAAAAAGAGGCGGCTTCTTCTGCATTAGGTAAGATATTGTAATGTCTGAAGTAGTTCTATGACAGGTCAAGGGAGGCTCTGTTTTTAATCGGAATGAAGAAGAACACACTGTAACAAGCGCACCCGTCTAACACACTCGCTGTTTTTCGCCGCACTTCTGAACTCCCCGTGTTAACCCTATCATTGCCGATGCTAAACAAAACAGCAACTATAAAGAGTCTGTTCTATTCGCTATTCTTTGTATAAAGCAGTGGTTCTCAAATAGTGGGGCGCGCCCCCCTTGGGGTACATGCTTTTTTTTTGCCAGGGAGTATGTTTTCTTGCACTGAACAAGAGCAGCAGATATGAAGTTCAGATAACCGTGTTCATATTGATCATGTCACGTGATCAACCACTAAATTCACACGTGTTTTCACACGATATCTGGCACTGATCCAAAAAAAAGATGCGCTAAGAGCTTGTCATTTATCACAATAATTCAGTGTTTTCAACCACATTAAGATTTATTTTAGGTTTCAACAAGTTGAGTCAACAAGTTTGTGACTATTTTGAATTATCTATCATACAATGCTTTTTGTGACTGCGGTATGTCAGGTGACAAGCATGACGCGTTGCCATGGAAACAATAAGGCGAAAGTTCCAAAATGGGGGGAGGGGGAGCGCGCAAAAAGTTTACCTCTTCCTAGGGGGGCGTGACAGAAAATAATTGAGAAGCACTGGTATAAAGTCATTGTAAATGTATTTTATATGTAGCATGAATGATATGTAAACATGATATATAAAAAAATCTGAGCTTGTGGTCTGCTGGCCTGGTGGGTGCCCCCCCAAGCACAAAAGTGAAACTCCGCCTATGCTAGCATCAGGAACCAATGGGAGAGCAGGAGGATGGTGGCGAGCAGTGTTGCCAGATTGGGTGGGTTCCCGCCCAATTGGGCTCCTTTTGGTAATGTCCGACCGGAAAAAAATGCATTGGGCTGGTCTATAAAAATTGGGCTTGTTTTTCAAGACAAACCCGCCCAAATTTCTTATATAAATGCATATAAATTCCATTAAAACAAGCCTACAAATGCATATAAATTATACAAATTCCACTAAAACAAGCTCTTCCCCCCCAATCGTGTGTAGGTCTCCCACCCGTCAACAATCGCGTATAATATATCTGCTATATATCTATAATATATCCCGAGGCCGTCAACTTAACCGGGTTCCACTGTATTTGAAAGATCCAACGGAACCCAGTTATCTTGACGGTCTCGGGGGTTGCAAAAAAGCATCGAGATAACCGATGTTCGAGAAAACCAACAGCCAATATGGCGATTTATTAGATGAAGCGATTGGCATGCTATAAAAATGTACATACACTGTATATGTTTGCTAACAACAAAAGGCATATGTGCACCAACTAACAGCAGAGATTGTAACGGCTACTTTATGTTTATGTTGGGAATATTCCATTAAGATGGCGTATGCTGGTGTGTGTGCTGTTCTGGTGTGAGCGCGTGCGGGGAGGAGAGTGTTTTTGAGTGAGGAGAGAGATGGCCGCTCTACCGCTGACTATTTGTCACATTCACCGTCACCAAGGACTCTTATTTTGCCCCTTGTTCACATTGTTTTGGTTTCAGTTCCTTCAGTCACTCGTTTGTTTCCATGGTCACAGATTATCACAGGTGTCTTGTGTTCAGTTTAATCACTGTCAGAATATTTAGTTCCCATTGTGCACTCTTCAGTTGTCGGGTTCTCGTTAACACTGTGTGTTTATTTCCCTGCCTGAGTTTCTTGCTTTAATAAACCATTATGTTTCTGGTATCGGTGTCTTCGAGTCTGCCTCCGAAACGCAACCGTGACACTATTATATAGCATCTACTGTACTGTTCTACTGTTTCTATTTTCCTTCTTTTATTTGTGATGATTGTCAGAGTGTTTTCTTTTTCCTGGTTTATACTTACGCTCTTTACATGTTTGAGAAGAGTGTGAAACCCATCTATAAAGCTTGTCATCTGGGCAGTCGTCAACCACTCTGACAGCCAGTGCAAGATTTACCAGTATACGAATAAAACCACCTTCGATTTCGATGCAAACCTTTAATTATATTCTCCAACATTGCAAACACAATTTCGCTCACAGCGTAAACACAGTCACACATTCGCTCATAACACAGTTATTTCGCTTGGACACAGTTCTGAAAGTATTGCACAAGCGGTTACTATGGTTTCTGCGTCTGCACGGCACTGCGCTACAAGAGTGAGTGAAGCGTCATTGGAGTGAACTCAGCGCATGAGCAGTGAACTCGGTACTATCATTAGTCACGGGATCCAGATAACTGATGTTAAGTGGCAACTTTGTGCTCGAGATCAGGGTTCGGCGACATAAAAGAACCGACATAACTGATAAGACAAATAGGGAGTTTGGTGGTTCCACTTCAAAAACGTTGACATAACAGGGTTGGTGAGACAACCGAGGTCGAGATAAGTAGACTCCACCGTATTGTGCTTGAATCCATACGTGAATTGGTTGCTGCATTGTGACTGCTATTGAGGGGCAGAGCTTCACCAACGGCTGCAGTTTTTCTCTGATTTGATGGTAAGTCGCATAATACATATTAAAAATGTACTATATACAGGGTTCGTAGCTGTCATTGAAAACTGGAAAAGTCAGGGAATTTTTTTAGTGTCTTGAAAAATCATTGAAATGTCATGGAAAATTGTAATTTGTCAAGAAAGTCATTGAAATGTCATTAAATTTGTCTTTCGTCTCTATTTATTTTTTCACTTCGTTCTTTTTTCTTTTTTTCTTTACTTAAATCCATCCGAAATCTTTTTATTTCTCAACGGTCGGCACTTCCGCGTTTGTAAATTGACGAATGACAGTCAGCGCCGCCTGTGAGAAGCGCGGGGAACCTCATTCAGCAGTTGCAAATAAGCTTAAATGCTCGCTGAATAGTCCTGTCTAGTGATGTTACGTCTGACACCGACGCTCCGAAGCTTCAAACTCGAACGGCCCTTGCAATGAACCACTGCTTCGGAGCTTATGTCATTACGTCACTAGTCACGTGAAAATGACGTTTGAAGCAAACGCACTGCTTCACTCCGGCAGTGAACCACCTGACTGCTCTAACAGCCCGATCAGTGTTGACGGGTTTGAAACCGGACGGCTGTATTTCTTATAAAAGTGAAACCAAACCATGGGTTGTAGTAGACGGTGTTTGCATTGGCGTTATTGTTGAGGAGAGTGGATTGAGTCTATTTTAGTGTTGTATATTCAAAGCAATGTATCCTCATTTATATCTGCTTCCTAAACTGTTTTTGTGTACTCCTGCATCATCTGTTCCATGCAAGAGGGTATTCTCTAAAGCTTCTGATTTTTTTTTAAAAAGAATTTGCCTTTCACCAAAGACTGTGGAGAAAATAATATTTCTGAATAAAAACCATACCGTTTAATGAACACTTTGTCTAAGCCTTCTGAATGTACCCAAAGCACACCCTCTATAAGGTTTCAGAAATGACGTGAAGGGGAGGACTTCCCAAATGGGAATGTGCATTTTGATGCACATTTGATTTTTTTTTTCCACTTTTGACCCCACCAGATATGCAGCTTGGGATCATTTTGATTCAGGAGAATTTAGTAAAAATGGTCAAATTTTGCAAGAACAAAGATAAATATTGTCAATTGTATTTTAAATATAAAATGGCTTTAACTTAATTTTAGTTTATTTTCAAGTGTCAAATAAGGATTTATTTTACTAAGTACTAAAGTTCTCTGAATAAAAGATAGGACAATCTGATTATGACCCCTTGGAAATTGTCAACAAGGGTTAGATGACCCCTGGTTTTCAAAAGCTATTGAAATCCATGGATGGGACTTCAGACTGTTTTATGTGTTACTAATTATTTGTATTGTAGTGTACGCTATTTTTCAAGGGACTATCAGTCTGGTGTGTTGAATGTGTTTGTTCCTGTTCTGGTTTTTGCCACTTAATTGAATTGCAGTGTAATTCCATACACATTTTTATGGGACTTGGCAGACTGTTTTGCCCATTGCTGTAGACTGCTTTTGTTTTTAAATGCGTTTCTTCTTGTTTTGATACAGGTACGTGTATCATATTTTTTGACTGTACAAAATCAAGTACCAAAAATCATTAAAATGTCATTGAGAATTATAACTTTGTCATTGAAAAGTCATGGAATTTTTTTGAACTGATGTGCTATGAACCCTGTATATATTGGTTAAAATCACACAGTTTGTTTCATTTGTCTGTTGTCTCTTAATTCTGTTAGTTGAGTCAAATTACTTATTCGTGATGATGAAATTAAAGTGTGTGTGTTAACCTGTGAACTCCGACCCTTTGTTTATTTCATTTAAGATCTCTTCATGTGACGAATGTGCTGTGATCAACTTTTGGTTGTGTTTATCCTGGGCATGTTTTATTCAATTTTGTCATGTTCTGTGTTAAGTTGAGAGTTAACGGCGCGCGCTCACTGAGTGATGCGCCAATGAGGCATGTTCATCTCTCCTGTATTTCATACAAAATACATAAAATTATGTTTACATGTTTAGTTCTGTAGATTCATGAGAAATGAGAACTGATACAGTATTTCACTGTTTATTTCCTCATTGTATGATTTATTTAGTTATATACACTACATATTCTCTTTGAAAAAATGTTTGAGCAAGTTGTATATGTCTTGCTGCTGATCTCTTCATGATGAGTGTGAAATGTGCTGTGATTAACTTGTAGTTGTGTTTCTCCAGCCCAGAGAACTTGTGACCATCCATCTGCTTTCTCATTCCATCAACACAAGCAAATTCAGTCTTTGTAATAGAATTATAGGCAAGTGTTTCCTCCAACTAGCTATCAATTATTTAAATAATAAATGTTAGGAAATGCAACAGATTTGTATTTTGCACTGAAAATATGTTTTGTTGTGGTTCCAAAATTACAGTAACGTAAATAACACTACACCTCAAATCTAACTCCTTTCAAATAATCTTCTTTGTTATTCCTGGAACAAAAGAGCAAGACAAAGTTATTTCACCTGCGTGAAGTTGCTCTCTCTCTCTCTCTCTCTCTCTCTCTCTCTCTCTCTCTCTCTCTCTCTCTCTCTCTCTCTCTCTCTCTCTCTCTCTCTCTCTCTCTCTCTCTCTCTCTGTGTGTTGTTTTTTTTTCTTTCGTTTTCTTCGTTTGTTTGTTTTTGGGCCGCGTGGGTTTTTTTTCCCCTTGCGCGGCCATGGCGGACCCGCGGGTTGGGTCGTTGAGTAATCTCACGCGGCGTCACGGTGTTAAAGTGGCGTCCGCGGTGAGCGTTGAGGAATGTTGTTTGGCGATGGGTGAAATCGTGGGACACGGCAGTATTTTGTCGGCGTCCAAAATGAACAGCGCTGTTGTAGTGTTTTTGAGCTCAGTGGAGAAGGCGAATGAGTTAGTGGAGAAGGGGATTGTAGTAAATAATCTTTTTACACCTGTTCTTCCGCTTTCAACACCATCAAAAAAAGTCACTTTGTCTAACATTCCACCTTTTGTCACTGATGACACACTGATAAAGATTTTGTCTCGTTATGGTAAAATAGTCTCTCCAATCAAGAAAATTCTGATGGGCACTGCTTCACCTTTGTTGAAGCATGTCGTCTCGTTCAGGAGATTTGTTTACATGATTTTAAAAGACAGTGAAGAACTTGATCTGACTTTTAACATCAAGGTTGACAACTTTGACTATGTGTTTTATGCAACGACTGACAAGATGAAGTGTTTTAACTGTGGTGGGGTAGACCACCTGATTCGGAAGTGTCCTAAAAAGACTAAAGAGGATCAGCCGTCCACTGATGGGCAGAATGTGAACTCAAATGGTGCTGATGAGGAAAGAGTTGAAGCAGGGACCTCTAATGTTGATGTGACTAAAGTGAAAGATGTGACTGTTGTGGAGAATGGTGGTGTTTCTGAGGCACAGGATGCTTCTATGGATAATGGTGATGCTTCTATGGATGTCACTGCACCAGTGTTTTTGCAAGAAGTTGAGAAAGAAGCAACGGCTGTAGTGGGTGAAGGAGTCCATGTTTCCACCACTGAGTCTGTTTCGATTTTCTCACCTCTTGATATTGATGATGCTGAAATTGAGTTCAAAACGCCAGTTAAAAGGAAAAGTTCAAGCAAAACCCAAGGTGTTAAACAAAAAAAGACAAATGTGGCTGATGGTGATGAGGATGATGATGATGATGTTGATGACAAAGAGGGCATGGAAAGTGGCAATGAATCTTCGGATTCTACCTTCAGTTTGACTCAGAGTGATTTAGCCATCCGAAACTATGAAGTCGAAGACATTAAACTGTTCCTCAGAGCAACTAAAAATAAGAGAGGAGTACGTGTCTGTGATTACTTTCCAGACACCAAACAGTTTATTGAGAGAACCAGATTGTATATGTCAGAAAGCTTGTTCACAAACAAAGAAATTTATCGACTTAAGAAAATTGTTCGGCTTTTAAACTCTGATGGTTTTAATGATAACAGCCAAAATGCTTAAAATGATGTTTTACAGTGCTTTGTTTTTAGTAATATTTATTTGGTTTTTATTCTCATCTTATTCTTTTAAAATGAATGAGATTAATCTTGCCTCCTTGAACGTTAACGGAGCAAGAGATGTGAAAAAGAGAATGGAAATCTATGAGTTTGTAAAGCAAAGCAAGTTAGATGTGGTGATGCTTCAGGAGACGCACAGCGATCTGAGTAATGCCTCTGATTGGGCCAGAGAATGGGGTGGACTCTCGGTTTTAAGTCACAATACTTCTCTTAGCGGTGGAGTAGCTGTTCTTTTTACAAAAAGTTTTAACCCACATTCTTATCAAGTAGAAGAGATTGTAAAAGGTAGACTTTTAAAAATAAGAGCAACCTATGAAAAGAGTGTTATTGTTTTTATTTGCGTGTACTGTCCGGTCTCAGCAGTGGAGAGAATGCTGTTTTTAAATACCTTGTGTTCGCTTTTACAGAAATGTGATCAGGAAGAGTTTTTATTTTTGGGTGGTGATTTTAATTGCACAGAATCAAATCTAGACCGAAATCATCTAGAACCACATACACCCTCGAGAAATCGACTCATTCAACTGATTAAGATGCATGAATTATGTGACGTTTGGAGGCATTTAAAGGGAACACAAAAGCAATACACTTGGACGCATGTACGCGATAGAGTCATTTCCATGGCAAGATTGGACAGATTTTATGTTTTTAAACACCATTTTAATATAATAAGTAACTGCCATATTGTTCCTGTCAGCTTTTCTGACCATTGCATGGTCAAATGTTCAGTTTTTATTAATCTTTTAAAACCCAAAAGTGCTTATTGGCAACTCAACACCGCTTTACTGAGTGACAAGCGTTTTAAAGAATTGTTTATTTATTTTTGGGAAGATTTTAAAACTGAAAGAGGCCTCTATAATTCTGTACAGCAATGGTGGGATGTTGGAAAAGCTCAAATTAAGCAGCTCTGTTTACAGTTTACTCGAAACATCACTACAGAGACTAGTTTTAGGATGAGCATCTTGGAGGCTGATATTTTAAAACTTCAAGAATTGGCAGAGTCGACAGGAACTACAGGTTTTTTAGATTCACTTTTAGATAAAAAAACACAATTGGCTGATCTGCTTGGCTCTAGGACACAGGGGGCTTTGGTCAGGTCCAGATTTTTAAGCTTAGATCAGATGGATGCGTCCACTAAATACTTTTTTAATTTGGAAAAAAAGAACGGGCAAAGTAGAATGATGCATGCTCTCAGATCTGAGTCTGGAACTCTCCTGACAGATTTTGCGGACATTCGTCAGAGAGCAGTTGGTTTTTATGAAAATTTGTATAAAAGTGAAGTTGCTGCAGAGCAGGAGAGTGAAGGAGAGAGCTTCTACGAGAACTTGCCTCAGGTGCCTGAAAGCTTGAACGCTGAGATCTCTGGCCCTGTGAGCATGAGTGAGCTGCAGAAAGCTCTTGGAGGAACAATGTCTGGAAAGACACCTGGCCTTGATGGCATTCCAGTGGACTTTTATAAGTCTTTCTGGCCCACAATAGGAGAGGATCTCCTAGAGGTGCTGAACAACAGTCTGGCAAGAGGTAAACTACCTCAAAGTTGCCGAAGAGCTGTGTTGACTCTCCTACCCAAGAAAGGAGATCTTGGAGACATAAAATGCTGGCGTCCGGTTTCTCTGCTCTGCAGTGACTACAAGCTTTTATCGAAGGTTTTAGCGAACAGACTTGGTAATGTCATGGACAGTGTCATCCATCCTGACCAAACCTACTGTGTCCCAGGCAGATCCATTTTTGATAACATTGCTTTTATTCGTGATCTTAATGAAGTCTCCAAGATGCTAGGTTTAAATTTTGGTTTTATTTCATTAGATCAAGAAAAAGCTTTTGACCGAGTAGAACATTGTTATTTATGGAAAGTTTTAACTGCATTTGGTTTTAGTGAGGATTTTATTAATTTTATCAAAGTCCTCTATAGTGATGTGGAGAGTATTTTAAAGATCAACGGTGGTTTATGTGCTCCTTTTAAAGTTTGCAGAGGAATAAGGCAAGGTTGTGCTCTCTCTGGTATGCTCTACTCTTTAGCAATTGAACCCTTGTTACAAAAGATACGGTCTGAACTTCAAGGTGTAACATTACCAGGATATGAGAACAAATTCATACTGTCGGCTTACGCAGACGATGTGACTATATGCATCAAGGAACAAAGTGATGTTCAAAGATTGTTAAATGTATTAGAAACTTTTAAAAAGATCTCGTCTGCTAGCGTAAACTGGAGTAAAAGTGAAACGTTTTTAATGGGGGACTGGAGAAACAATGCACCGAAGCTTCCTGTTGGCCTGGAGTGGGGGAAGACTGGTTTTAAGTATTTAGGAGTTTTTATTGGCAATGAAACCGTTACACAAAAGAATTGGGAGGGTGTTATTGAAAAAGTTAAAGGCCGACTCGAGAAATGGAAATGGTTGGTTCCAAAAATGTCTTTTAGAGGTCGTGTTTTAATTGCAAACAATTTAGTTGCTTCTTCGCTATGGCACAAGTTTGCCTGTCTGGATCCCCCATTAACTCTGTTAAAGAAAATACAAGCGTTGCTAGTTGATTTCTTCTGGGATAAACTTCACTGGGTCCCACAGAGTGTTTTGTTTTTACCCAAGGAAGAAGGTGGTCAAGGACTCATACACCTGCAAAGCAGAATAGCCACTTTTAGATTACAGTTTGTACAAAGGCTTTTAACTGTTTCTGATGGTTTTAACTGGAATGCTGTTGCAAGAGTGATTTTAAATAGTTTGGGTGGTTTTAATCTTGGAAGGACAATCTTTTTAATGGATCTATTGGATTTTAATTTTTCCATGTTACCAGTGTTTTATAAGAATGTTTTTAATGTATGGAATCTTTTTATTTTTCAAAAAAAGGAGATCTCTGGATCTCTTTACTGGCTTTTGGAAGAACCATTGATCCATGGCAGGCGATTGGACCTAACCAGCAGTTTTTATTTTCCCGGACTGAAAAAAGCTCTTATGAACAGTAAAATTGTGACTCTCGGCCGTCTACTGCAAGTAGCTGGACTGGACTTTAAAAACGAAACCGCAACCTCTCAATGTCTTGGAATCAAGTCTACACGAATCACAGCACAACTTCTGCAGAGATGGGAATCCGCTCTGACCGATCACGAGAAACTTTTATTATCGGACTATAATAATGGACTGTGCAATCCAGACGCGGAAGAGCGTTTTCCAGATCTGGTGTTTTCTCTTAAATTGGACGGCAATGCTGGGTTTTATCTTGAAGAATTTGAGTCATTAAGTGTTGATTTTATTTCTTGTGATAAAAAGGTTTTATATAAACACTGTACTATTGCTTTTAATAAGAAAATGTTAAACAACAAAGCAGACACACCTTGGCGTACTTTTTTAAACTTGAACAATGAACAAAAACCAGCTTTTTATAAACCACCGTTGAACAAAAAGACAGGAGATTTGCACTGGAGAGTTGCTTATGGTATTATTGCAGTCAATGCTTTTATTTCTGTTTTAAATCCTGGCATCACAGATAAATGTCCTTTCTGTGATGAGCGAGAGACTATTTTTCATGCCTTTTTAAATTGTCATAGACTTGCTTCTCTGTTTTTTGTTTTAAATAATGTTTTCAAAAAGTGTAATGAGGATTTCTCTAAGACCGTTTTTATTCTAGGGTACAAGTATTTTGCAAAGAAAAAATATGTGTGTCAATTGCTCAATTTTGTGTTGGGACAAGCGAAAATGTCCATATACTTGAGCAGGAGAAAGAAAGTTGAACAAGATGTGATACAAAACATAGTTTCCTTGTTTTTTAACCTTGTACATTCTAGAATTTTAATTGACTTTTATTATTATAAATGCATTGACGATCTACTGTCTTTTAAGAATATGTGGTGTTATCAGGAGGCTCTGTGTGCTGTTGTGGAAGAGGAGCTAATTTTTACATGTTATTGATCTAAGTTATAAAATGTGTATTGTAATTTATTAATTATTTGTAAATAAAAGCTTTGTAAAGTCTCAAAAAGTCTCTCTCTCTCTCTCTCTCTCTCTCTCTCTCTCTCTCTCTCTCTCTCTCTCTCTCTCTCTGAGGAGGTTGGGTGTCTGAGGGTTCCCACGTGGAGAGCGACTTATTGGCTTTTTCTACTATTATTCTTTCATTTTTCTACTAAAACTAAGATAATATTCTGTAAAGAAGATTTGAGTTTATTTTCTTTTTGACTTCGAGTGTATTTGTGTTTTGTTTGAGATCCGGATGGCGTCCCTCCGCATGGGGGTGACGCCACCTGTTTCCCTCCGCCACGGCGTCAGGTGTGTTCCTGCGGCAGGTGTGTTGGTGGAGGATGTGTTGGTGGCGGTAGGAGAGGAGATCGGGTACGAGAATATAACATCGGCTTCTCGTATGAATAAAGCGGTGGTGGTGTTCGTGAAGGAGGAGGTGCAAGTAGGCCGTTTGATTACTAACGGGATTGTGGTAAGTGGAGAGTTTATTGTTGTTTCACCGCTTGTTGCTCCAACCACGAAAGTAACCGTGTCGAACGTGCCTCCATTCATTCCGAACGAGGAGATTGAGCGCGGACTCTCGCGCTACGGAAAGTTCGCTAGTGCGTTGAAAGCGCTTCCACTCGGCTGCAAGAATGAGGCATTAAAACATGTGATGTCTTTCAGGAGACAAGTTTTTATGTTTCTGAACGAGCCGAGCATTGACGTGTCTTTTAGGGTGATGCATGAGGGAAAAGCGTACATGATTTATGCCAACACTGGAAGTTTGAAGTGTTTTGAGTGTGGAGATGTTGGTCATAAGCGAATAATGTGCCGACATAAGGCTGGTGTTAGCGGGGAGAGCGCCGGGCCGAATGCCGCGGGTGTCGGGGAGAGTGCCGGGCCGAGTGCCGCGGGCGTCGGGGAGAGTGCGTCGGAGAGCGCCGGGCCGAGTGCCGCGGGCGTCGGGGAGAGTGCGTCGGAGAGCGCCGGGCCGGGTGCCGCGGGCGTCGGGGAGAGTGTGTCGGAGAGCGCCGGGCCGAGTGCCGCGGGCGTCGGGGAGAGTGCGTCGGAGAGCGCCGGGCCGAGTGCCGCGGGCGTCGGGGAGAGTGCGTCGGAGAGCGCCGGGCCGAGTGCCGCGGGCGTCGGGGAGAGTGCGTCGGAGAGCGCCGGGCCGAGTGCCGCGGGCGTCGGGGAGAGTGCGTCGGAGAGCGCCGGGCCGAGTGCCGCGGGCGTCGGGGAGAGTGCGTCGGAGAGCGCCGGGCCGAGTGCCGCGGGCGTCGGGGAGAGTGCGTCGGAGAGCGCCGGGCCGAGTGCCGCGGGCGTCGGGGAGAGTGCGTCGGAGAGCGCCGGGCCGAGTGCCGCGGGCGTCGGGGAGAGTGCGTCGGAGAGCGCCGGGCCGAGTGCCGCGGGCGTCGGGGAGAGTGCGTCGGAGAGCGCCGGGCCGAGTGCCGCGGGCGTCGGGGAGAGTGCGTCGGAGAGCGCCGGGCCGGGTGCCGCGGGC
This sequence comes from Rhodeus uyekii, assembly GCA_037043235.1. NCBI lineage: Eukaryota > Metazoa > Chordata > Actinopteri > Cypriniformes > Acheilognathidae > Rhodeus > Rhodeus uyekii. The sequence goes on along the minus strand of JAWRVZ010000490.1, from coordinate 33,048 downwards.
GTCGGGGAGAGTGTGTCGGAGAGCGCCGGGCCGAGTGCCGCGGGCGTCGGGGAGAGTGCGTCGGAGAGCGCCGGGCCGAGTGCCGCGGGCGTCGGGGAGAGTGCGTCGGAGAGCGCCGGGCCGAGTGCCGCGGGCGTCGGGGAGAGTGCGTCGGAGAGCGCCGGGCCGAGTGCCGCGGGCGTCGGGGAGAGTGCGTCGGAGAGCGCCGGGCCGAGTGCCGCGGGCGTCGGGGAGAGTGCGTCGGAGAGCGCCGGGCCGGGTGCCGCGGGCGTCGGGGAGAGTGCATCGGAGTACGCGCTACCTTCAGGTGTGGAGGAGCGCGAGGATCACGGTGAAAAACAGGCAGAAAGTGTTATTGATGACGGTCAGACTAAGGAAGCTGGTGCTGAACCAGAAGCAGGTGAAAACAGTGTAACGAACAATAATGTGAGTGGGCAGGGAGATACTGAAATGGAAAGTGTTGATCCATCAAAGGGTGAAGAAAGTTGTGAGATAGAAATGAAAGAGGATGATGCTTTTTCTGAAGTTTCTGACGTGGGCTCGCAGTTAGAAAGCGACGTGTACACTCTAAAAGAAATAAATGAATTTCTAGACATGACTTTTGGTAAGGCTTTTGATGTGACTGATTTTTTCCCAGACACTGAGAAGTTCATAGCGTCAGTACTGCTGCTTCAGAGAACAGTCAGCTACGAGGCTTTGGATCAGAAAAAAAGGTTTAGACTGAAAAAGATGGTAACAAAATTGAGAAAGGATAAAGTTGTTTCCCAAAGACACCAAAATGATTAAACATCACGTGGTGACTTTCACTCTTTACTGTCTCTTTCTGTCTCTGTCCTTTTCTCCTTTCTATTCCTACATGGATGGTTTAAGGGTGGGTTCTCTAAACATCAACGGGGGACGAGGCCGGGAGAAACTAGGAATGATTTCTGAGTTTATTAAAACTAAAAAGGTTAATGTATCATTTTTACAAGAAACCCACACTAACAAAGACAATGAAATTGAGTGGGGAATGTGGTGGGAAGGCAAGTTTGTTTTAAGCCATGGCACAAACAACAGTGCAGGGGTTGCCATTTTATTTTCTGCTAACATGAACATCAACATTTTAAAGGTAGACAGCATTGTTGAAGGCAGATTATTAATAGCAGAAATTGAATATGAAGAAACTGTGTTTGTGCTGGTGAATGTGTATGCTCCCAATAACGGTTCAGAACGAAAAGTTCTTTTTATGAAATTAAGAGATGCTGTCCAGAAGTATGATGAGAGTGTGTGTCTGGTAATCGGTGGTGATTGGAACTGCACAACTGATTTTATTGTAGACCGAAATGGTGAAGAGCCTCACAGTCAATCTGCTGCCACACTTTTAAACTTTATTCATGAGTTTCAGCTAATAGATGTGTGGAGAACAAGAAACACGGGTGTGAGACAGTACACGTGGCTGAAGGTGTGTGACGATAGAGTTTCTGGAGCAAGATTAGACCGGTTTTATTTGAACAAAATGTGGAGTAATAGAGTGATTGATGCCTCTATTTCTCCCAATGGTTTTTCAGATCACCACATGATTACCTTGGTTTTAAACATAAAGAAGACAAAAAAGTCCAACTATTACTGGCATTTGAATGTTAAGTTTTTAAATGATGTATTTTTCTGTGAAACTTTTAAGGTGTTTTGGTGCAACTGGAAGTTAAAGAAATCTTCATTTGAGAGTCTGTGTCAGTGGTGGGATGTGGGAAAAGCGAATATAAGATTATTCTGTCAGAATTATGCTTCCCAAACGTCAACTATGGTGAGAAACACAGTAAGGACTTTACAGAAGGACATTGAGTTGATGGAAAGAACTCTTGTATCCAACAGTGAAGCTGTGGGCTGTGATGTTTTAAAAAAGAAAAAGCAAGAACTGAACTCTTATTTGCAGGAGCAGGCTAAAGGAGCGCTGATAAGAGCCAGATTCTGCTCTGTCAAAGACATGGACGCTCCGAGTGCTTTCTTTTTTAATCTGGAGAAGAAGAGTGTCCATCAAAAGCAAATGTGCCATCTCCGTCGGCAGGATGGGTCGGTGACCTCAGATCCAGCTGAAATGAGGAGGATCGCGAGAGACTTTTACAAGCAGCTGTTCAGCGCTGAGAGCTGTGATGTTGCGAGCGTGGAGGATCTGCTGGAGGAACTGCCTCAGCTCGAGGACCAGCAGAAAGAGGCACTGGACACGTCCATCTCTTTTAATGAACTCACAGAAGCAGTGCGTCAGCTTCACACTGGCCGTTCCCCAGGGATTGATGGCCTACCTGTGGATTTCTATCAACAATTCTGGGATTTAATAGGACCAGATTTTTATGAAGTATTGTTGGACTGCATTAACAATAAGACACTTCCCACAAGCTGTCGACGAGCGGTCCTGTCTCTCCTTCCAAAGAAGGGGGACTTGGGACTTTTAAAGAACTGGAGACCTGTATCCTTACTGTGTTCGGACTATAAAATATTCTCCAAATGTTTATCCAACAGACTGAAAAATGTTTTAGACCAGTTGATTCACAAGGACCAGACATACTGCGTTCCTGAAAGATCAATAACGGACAATCTGTTTTTATTAAGAGACTTGATCGACATTAACCAGTTTTATCATGGAAATCTTGGGTTTTTATCGCTTGATCAAGAAAAAGCTTTTGATCGAGTTGACCATGAATATCTTTTTAATGTTTTAAAGTGTTTTGGGTTTGGTGACAGTTTTATATCCTACATTAACTTGCTGTATTTTAACGTGTCTGTGCTGGTGAAAGCAGGGGGGGGTTTGAGCGAGCCGATCCCCGTGTCCAGAGGCATCCGGCAGGGATGTCCACTGTCTGGACAATTATACAGCCTGGTCATCGAACCGTTGTTGTGCAGGTTGAGGAGAAATCTTAATGGAATTGCAATTCCTAATTCACAGGATAATTTTAAGGTTTGTTTATCAGCGTATGCAGATGACATTACTGTTTTTATTTCAAACCAGGATGACATCACAATTTTAAATCAAACTCTTGGTTTGTATGAAAGAGCCTCCTCTGCAAGAGTCAACTGGTCTAAAAGTGAAGGTTTTATTGTTGGTAGGTGGGAGGGCACGGGTTTTCCTCAACTCCCGGGTGGGTTACGCTGGAGACAAGATGGTTTTAAAGCTTTAGGTGTTTTTTTAGGTAATGACCAGTTTCAAATGAAAAATTGGGAGGGTCTGCTGGAGAAGGTGTCTGCCAAACTGACAAAGTGGAAATGGATCCTGCCACAGCTGTCCTACAGGGGGAGAGTCCTGGTCATCAACAACCTCACTGCATCGATGCTGTGGCACAGGACTGCAGTCATGGAGCCGCCTGAAGGACTCGTCTTAAACATTCAAAGGACACTAGTGAACTTCTTTTGGAGTGGACAGCACTGGATCCGCGCCGCCGCTCTGTATCTTCCAGTTCAAGAGGGCGGTCAAGGATTGGTGGATGTGTGGAGTCGGATCCGAGCCTTCAGACTACAGTCTGCACAGAGACTCCTCTACAGGGACGTGACATGGGCCAAAACTGCCAGTGCTTTGCTGAAGAAGGCAGGAGGACTGGGTCTCGACAAGCACTTGTTTTTAATAAAGTTGGAGGAAGTAAGCCTGGCAGAGCTTCCACCGTTTTATAAATCCATGCTGCAGACTTGGAGATCTGTTTTTAAAGTGGAACGAGACGTTGGTGAGCAAGGACACTGGACTCCAGAGGAACCCTTGTTTTTTAACCCATTGATCCAGACCCGATTGCTCTCCTCCGTGACTGTGCGGAGATGCTTACTGAGGAACGGCGTCCAAAAACTTGGACATCTTTTGGACGAGAGGGGCTGGAAACCCATTGAGGAACTCCAAGAGTTGACGGGTTTAAGGTCCTTACGTATTGTTTTTAAACTGAAGGAAGAGATCTCCAATGCACTTCCAAGTGGCTGCAGGTCTTGGATTGGAAGGAGATCGGACGCAAGACACAACCAAGAGTTCCCAGACATCAAGATCACACCAATCATAAATGAAGATGAAGGTGAAGTTGCGGACTCGATTTTATCTTTTAAGACCCCCCAGCTAGACCTTTTTAAAGATGCGTCAAAGAAAGCTCTTTATTGCACTGCAGTGAAGATGACTCATCAAGACTCACTAAAGAGACAGAAAGCATCAAAATGGCCTGAACTGCTACAGCCAGACTTCCTGGTGCGGGACAGATGGAGGACGCTGTACAAGCCCCCGGTGGAGAAGAGGACGGCAGACCTCCAGTGGAGGATCATCCACGGCGCCATCGCTACAGACCGGCATGTGGCGCACCTCAATCCAGCAGTGGGGGGGGGAATGTCGGTTCTGTGGGAGTGAGGAAAACCTGGAGCATTTGTTTTTAAAGTGTAACCGGTTACAAGGCCTTTTTAATTTGCTCGAGACTTGTTTTAGAAGTTTTAATGAGGATTTTTCTGAAAGAGTTTTTATTGGGGGTTTGAAATACAAGTTTTCAATGAGGAGCAAAATGGTTTTATTAAATTATTTGATCGGAACTGCCAAACTGGCAATCTGGAAAACCAGGAAAAACAAAGGGTTGCAACTTGCTACAACAGATCCTGAGATGATGTTTAGGCATCTGGTGCGGGGGAGACTGAAACTTGAGTTTGCATATTACAAACTGACAAATAATGTGGTGGTTTTTTGTGATGTTTGGTGTTTCAATGAGGTGCTATGTGCAGTTCAAGATGGTCAGCTTGTTGTGAATTTTTAGAAAAATTTTAATGTAATTTTTTTTCTTTTGTGAATTTTTTTTTCTCAGTAATGTGATGTAAGGTTTAATGGAACAATAAAGTGCTTTAAATCTCTCTCTCTCTCTCTCTCTCTCTCTCTCTCTCTCTCTCTCTCTCTTTCTCAATTCAATTCAAGTGTGCTTTATTGGCATGACAATTATCACAGTGTATTGCCAAAGCATTTTCAAATATAACACATACATACATTTCACAAATTTCAATACAAATAGCACATACATATGCATCAACATAGAACAATCATTAAACGTTAATAAACAATCAATGTAGAACAATTCTATTAATAATTTAGAAGTGTGAGTGAGTGTGTGTGTGTGTGTGAGTCAGTGAGTGTGTGTGTGTGTGAGCGCATCACTGATTGGTCATCTCTTCCCTCTTTTTGTGACAGGCCTCAATGTATTTTGCTGCTATTAAGATACAATCTCTTTTTTCGCCTAAAAGATATCGAACCTGTGTTTCATTGTTTAATTTTCTAAAGTCAGGGCAAATTATTTCAAATTTCGGAAAGAATGTGTTTCTAATTTCCTCATAAATAGAGCAGCTGGTGAGGAAGTGTTGCTCTGTCTCCACTTCTCCTTGCTCACAGTACGGACAGATGCGTCTCTCTCGGGGCAGCCAGTTCTGTCTGTATCTGCCCGTCTCTACAGTCAGAGAGTGGTTGCTCAGTCTGTACCTCGTCATTCTTCTTCTGAGTTTGCTGTCTTTCACTGTACTCAGATACTCTGCCATTGTGTAATCTCTATTTAGGGCCAAATAACATTCAAGTTTGCTTTGTTTTCCTGTTGTTTCAGTCCAATAATTCAGATAGTGTTGTTTTTGTGTTCTTATAATTTGGTTGGGCCGGATTGTGTGGAAGAGTGTGTCCGTGTTCAGAGTCCGGCTGCTGTCGCTCGTGCTCGTTTGGTTCTGCAGCTTCAGGACCATCTGAATCAGGGGACTTCTTGTCATGTTCATTTCATGGCTTTTAAGGGCTTTAAGGGCTTTCTCTCTCTCTCTCTCTCTCTCTCTCTCTCTCTCTCTGAGTGCATGCTGGGAGTGAGTGGGCGGAGTTGGCGTGTGAGTGAGTGTGCTCCTTCGGAGTGTGTGAGTTTTTCAAACTTTTTCTATTATTCTACAGTTGTTTGTTTTGTTTTTTTTGGTTGGTCTATTTGTTTATTGGTTGTTGTGATATCTAAGTTGTTATTTGGTAAACTTTAGTTTAATACGCGGCCGCCTGCGTTTGCTGGCTGGCATGGCGTCACCGGCGTCTTCAGCTTTTGAACAGCTGAGCAGGAGACACGGTATTAAAATCGTCACTGATGCGCAATGTTCGGTAGAACAGTGCAGTTTAGCGGTGGCGGATGTGGTAGGATGCAAGAGCATTTTATCTGCGTCGAGGATGAACAGCGCTGTTGTTTTATTCCTAGACAGCACGGATAAAGTAAACTTGGTTGTAGCAAATGGAGTTGTTATTAATGACACGTTTACTCCCGTTATGCCTCTTGTGCAACCGGCAAAGAGGATAACTTTGTCCAACGTGCCACCGTTTATTAAAGATGAAACGTTGGAAAGAGAGCTGTCGAGACACGGAAAAATCATGTCAACATGGGTGAAAGTTTTCCGTATTATGACGGAATTCCGTATTTTGAACGGGCGACAGACCAACAGACCAATGTCCATGGCGACAGACCAACAGACCAATCGTACCTACTCGGCGATCTTCGGAGATAATGTGATTACGTAGAGAATTACCCGAGAAAATCCGGGTGGGCGACAGACGAACCGCGCGGAGTGCAGTTGTGTCGGCGATTCTGATTGGTCAGTGAGACTCCGGCGTCCAATCGTATTTTTCAATTTACACTCGCTTGAGGACAACAACAGGTACAAGAAAACAACGCTCGCAATTAAATTTTAAAAGTAATCTGAAAAAAATGAAGAATTTGCCGGTTGGTTATAACACGAAGCAGCTTGAAGCTTTTTTGATGATGATGTAATGGATTGTGGTGATTAGAGAAAGTGAATTAAGTAACAAACCAAAATTAAATATAAATGTTAGTTATAGAACAACAGATGCAGAAGCAAAACCAATGACAGAGTTATAGAATACAATACTTCTGAAGGATTCTAGTAATAATTTAGAACTCCCAAAATTGGTGAATATTTTCTCAACTGCTAACTTGAAATACTTATTTCACACCCTTTTTATAGTAGCTGCAAGTTGCCAGGAGAGGTTGTTTCTACACAGTAATTTGCAAGGAATGCAGGAGCTTCCAGGGGGCCTCCGGCCCCCTGGACCTACCGGGGGCCTTGGCGGCCCCCAGGCCCCCAGCTTTAAGTTTCAGTATTTTCAGTTTTGCCAACTTTCACCCATGTGTCAAAGATTAAAAAAGTCCCATTGGCCTGCAGTTCTCCTCAGTTGAAACATGTGGTTTCGTTTAGAAGAAATGTGTATATGATCTTAAATAATGAAAATGAAGACTTGAATCTCGTGATGAAATTCAAAGTTGATAACTTTGATTATGTCATATTTGCAACATCAAGCATGATGAAATGTTTTGGCTGTGGGAAAGAGGGGCACATTATTAGAGTGTGTCCAAATAAGGAAATTCAAGGTACAACTCAGGATAATGTGCTGAATGAGGAAAAAAGTGATGTCAGTGAGAAAACAGGGGATCCCAATCCCACTGATGGGAATCAAGGGAGTGAAGTCCAGGAGATGATTGAGGTGAACACTGATGTGAATGAGGAGGTAAACGCTGATGTGAATGAGGAGGTGAACACTGATGTGAATGAGGAGGTAAACGCTGATGTGAATGAGGAGGTGATTATTGTTTCAAATGGTGAAGAAAGATGTGAAGCTGTACAGGAGAGCAGTGTGGCAGCCGCAGTGGCTCAGGAAGCTGGTGAGGATTTAGATCTTGCAGAAGATGAATCAATTTTTAAAACGCCTGCAATTAAAAGAAAGACGAGCAAAGGAAGAAAAAAGAAAGCAAAGAAGGTAGTAGATCAAATTGGTCTAAAGGTCAAAGAAGTTGAAGCTGAGTCTGACACTAGCTGTATGGATGAGTCGGCCCCTGGAAGTGGGAGTGAGTCTTCAGACTCGGGTAGCTCTGTTGCTCTGAGGAGATCAGGAAGAACTGCTTATACCCCTGAGAAAATAAGGACTTTCCTACAGGCCACTAAAGGAATGAAAGGGGTGAAGGTTGAAGAGTTTTTCCCAGATAGGCAGAGGTTTCTAGAATTGGCAAAATCTTTGATGAAGGACACCGGGGAATTTACTGACCAAGAGATTTTTAGATTAAAGAAAATAATGCATAAAGTCAAACTTAACATCCTTAATGATGAGTTCGAGATGGCTTAAAATATTATTTTGTTTTGTTGTTCTTCTTTTTGTTTGCTCTTCGGTGAAAACTTTCTTTACTACAATCATGAGTAGAATCAAAGTAGGCACTCTGAATGTGAATGGTGCAAGAGATTGTCATAAAAGAGCGATGCTCTTTCAGCTGATAAAACAAAAAAAGATTGACGTTATGTTGATACAGGAAACCCATAGTGACTCTGCTAATGAAGTTGAATGGAAAAAGGAATGGGAAGGTGAAATTATTTTGTGCCATAAAAATGCGAACAGTGGAGGAGTGGCTGTTCTTTTTCAGAAGAATTTTAAACCAATATCTTATGAAGTTGATAATGTGGTGGATGGGCAGCTAATGGTTTTAAAGGCACAATTTGATAATGTAAATTTAGTTTTTATAAATGTATATGCGCCCACTGTAGGGGCGAATAGAGTGATGTTTTTAAATGAGATTAACACTGTACTTTTAAATTGTCGGACTGAAGATTATATGTTTATGGGTGGAGATTTTAATTGTACTGAAAATGACAAATTAGATAGGAACCATCAGGAACCACATATGGCCTCAAAGAGAGCAATGGTTGGGCTCAGTACTACACATGACTTGTGTGATATTTGGAGAGTTTTTAATGCAAATGACAGACAATACACTTGGGCACAGACAAGAGAAAACTCTCTTTCATTGGCAAGACTTGACAGATTTTATTGTTTTAAACATCAATTGAACACGGTTAAAAGTTGTGATATAAAACCAGTTGGTTTTACTGATCATTTTATTGTTACTTTTAATGGTTTTATAGCTAATATAAAACATAGAAGTGCGTATTGGCATTTTAATATTTCCCTTCTTGATGATGCTTTTTTTAAAGAGGTCTTATGTGAGTTCTGGAAAAACTTTTCCACTAAGAAAATGTTTTATACCTCAATTCAACAATGGTGGGATTGTGGGAAAGTTCAGATTCAGCAGCTATGCCAACAATACACTTTCAATGTATCCCGGGATATAGCTAGATCATTGGACGAATTGGAAAATGAAATTATGAAGTTGCAGAGTTTTTTAGACTCAACGGGAGACCAAAGGTGGTCTGATGTTCTGAAGTCCAAAAGGAAAGCAATGAAGGATCTGTTAGGGATTCAAGCACAGGGAGCGTTGATTCGTTCGCGCTTCCAAACCGCAGCAGAAATGGATTCCCCTTCAAAATATTTTTTCGGTTTAGAAAAAAAAAGTGGCCAAAGTCGTCAAGTTCATACTCTTCTTTCAGAGTCCGGACAAGAACTCACAGGTATGAGTGAGATCAGAAAAAGAGCTAGGCTGTTTTACGCTGAATTATACAAAAGTGAATACAAGGAAGCGGAGGAACTAAACAAAGTCTTCCTTGAAGACTTACCAAAAGTCTCAAAAAGTGGCAATAGTAAATTAAAGAAGCCTTTATCCAGGGAAGAACTCCACAAAGCTCTAATGAGTATGCATAATTGCAAAGCACCTGGGATAGATGGTCTTCCTGTAGATTTTTATAAAACATTTTGGGATGTTTTAGGAAATGATCTACTGGATGTTTTTAACAACAGTCTAGCTGAAGGTCTTCTGCCATGAGTTGCAGGAGGGCTGTCATCACTCTCTTGCCAAAAAAAGGAGATTTAAGAGAGATTAAAAATTGGCGACCTGTTTCTCTATTATGTGCGGATTTTAAGATTTTATCAAAAACTTTGGCTAATAGAGTTAGAGAAGTAATTGGGGAGGTTATCCATGTTGACCAGACTTACTGTATACCGAACAGATCCATTCTTGACAATGTTCACTTGATTAAGAATATTTTGGATGTTTCCAGCCTTTTAAACATTGATATTGGTCTGATCTCGTTAGATCAAGAAAAAGCTTTCGACAGGGTTGAACATCGCTACCTTTGGAGGGTGTTGGAAGGATTTGGCTTTGGGGAAAATTTTATTGACATGATTAAAATCTGTTACCGGGACATTGAAAGTGTTTTAAAAGTTAATGGTGGTTTGAGTGCACCTTTTAAAATTTTACGTGGAATCAGACAAGGTTGTGCTTTATCAGGAATGTTATATTCCCTGTCTATTGAACCTCTTTTAATGAGAATTAGAAATACAATTAAGGGCTGGGATTTACCTTTTTCTGGAATGTCTTTTAAAGTGTCTGCGTATGCAGATGATATTATTATTTTAATAAAGGATCAAAAGGACTTAAAATGTTCACAGTCAATTATTAAAGACTTTGGTTTGATTTCAGCTGCTAAAGTAAATTGGCTAAAGAGTGAGGCAGTTGCTTTTGGAAGCTGGGAAAGAGGTCTCCCCACATTACCTGATGGGTTGTTGTGGAATAGACATGGTTTTAAATATCTTGGAGTATATTTGGGCAACAATGACATGCTACAGAAAAACTGGGAAGGGTTATTGGAGAAAGTGCAAGGACGACTGGAAAAGTGGAAATGGCTCCTTCCCAAGTTATCCTACAGAGGAAGAACCTTAATCATAAACAACTTGGTGGCCTCTGCGCTGTGGCATCGTCTTGCGTGTGTTGATCCTCCTGCTGGACTTCTTGGTAAATTGCAGTCCATGATGGTCAACTTCTTCTGGGACAAGCTGCACTGGATTCCACAAGCTGTGCTGTTTCTTCAGAAGGAAGAGGGAGGACAAGGACTAGTGCACCTGGCTAGTAGAGGTGCAACCTTTCGTCTACAGTACATTCAGAGGTATTTAACAGGACCCAAAAACCTCGTCTGGAGAGAAGTAACCAGCACCATTTTAAAGCAGGCCGGGGCCTTAGGACTTGACTCCACGTTATTTTTAATGGACTGCAACAAAGTGCCAGTGAACGGATTACCTCCCTTTTATAAAGGACTTTTTAAAATATGGACTCTTTTTACAAAACAGAGGCTGACGACAGATCTCTCTCTCTTCTGGTTGCTAGAAGAGCCTTTAATAGGCGGTGCTCGCCTCGATGTTTCCTGCGAATCTATGCCTGGAATCGATTATTTGCTGAAAGCTAAAAAACTTTTAAAATTGAGACAAATTGTGGAGGTGAGTGGTCTTGATTTTAATAACATTAAAGACTTAGCCTCACATATGGGTATGATGTCCCTTCGAAAAGTTAAGACTTTTGTGGATTTGATTAAGCAGAGATTGACTGCTGAGGAACAGACACTTCTGAGAGACTATTGCACTGGACAAGTCATTTCTGCATGTACTGATTCATACCCAGATATGTACATCACACCTGATTTTCAAGGACTTTCTGGACCTTTATTAATGTTGAACAGACTACAAGAGCTAACACTTTACAAAGCAAAAGGAAAACAAATGTTTAATTGTTTGGTTAAGGTTTTAAATAAAAAGGTTTTAAATAGAAGAATGGATAATGTATGGAAAGAGAAACTGAGTGTGGAGGATGACTGTAATCCAAACTGGAGAGTTTTGTACAAACCGCCATTAACAAAAAGAGTAGGAGATATTCAGTGGAGAGTTTTACATGGCATAGTTGCTGTCAATGCTTTTATTTCTGTGATTAATCATGATGTGCAGAGCAGCTGTCCTTTCTGTGATTTAAGAGAAACTGTTTTTCACTGTTTTATGGAATGCAATAGATTGGTTTATTTATTTAATGTACTTACGATTTTGTTTTCTAATTTTGGTGAAGTGTTCTCTTTTAAGAGCTTTATTTATGGACCAAAATATAGTTTTTTAATTAGAAAAAAGAGTCAACTTTTAAACTTTTTAGTGGGTCAAGCCAAACTTGCCATTTATATGAGCAGAAAGAACAAAATTGATGGTATTACAGGACAAGAAGTCATTTTAATGTTTAAAGGTTTTGTAAAGGCAAGAATTTTGGTTGATTATAAATTTTATAAAGCGATGAATAATTATGAGGCTTTTTTAGACCAATGGTGTTACAAGGAGGCTATTTGCACTTTATTTGAGGACAATTTAATCTTCACGCCAATATTGGAGTAACTATTGACTTTTTATCTGTTCTGTGTATATCTGTGTATCTGTTCTTCCTTATTGATGATATATAATGTTCTTATTTATTGGATTTTTATTTTTGTACTCTTGGATAGTAACTGAATGAAAATTAAAGTACTTTGAAAAATCAAAATCAATCTCTCTCTCTCTCTCTCTCTCTCTCTCTCTCTCTCTCTCTCTCTCTCAGTCTCACACACACACACACACACACACACACACACACACACACACACACACACACACACACACACACACACACACACACACACACACACACACACACACACACACACACACACACACACACACTCTCTGACATGCTCATACTTCCTGGTTCTAGTAAGAACTCGAGCTGCTGCATTTTGGACCAGCTGGAATTTATTTATTTATTAAGTGTGCAGGGCAACCACCTAGTAAAGCATTACAATAATCTAGCGCCTGAGCCGCCTGAACTGCTCCCCCGAGCGCCTGAGCCGCCTGAACTGCTCCCCCGAGCGCCTGAGCCGCATGAACTGCTCCCCCGAGCGTCTGACCCGCCGGAGCAGCCGTGGCCCAACCCGCCGGAGCAGCCGGAGCCGCCACTGGAATTCTGGGACCTGCCGGAGCCGCCACTGGAATTCCGGGACCTGCTTGTCATCTGTAGTCTAGATTATCACAAGCTGAACTTTTTGGTCTAATAATTAGAATCTCTGTTTTTTCAGAATTAAGCAGTAGAAAGTTATTAGTCATCCAATTTTCTATATCAGTTATGCATTCTGTTAATTTAGTGAATTTGTTCGTTTCATCAGGATGAGAAGAAATATAGAGCTGAGTATCATCAGCGTAACATTTAAAGCTAATGCCATGCTTCCTAATAATTGCACCCAAAGGAAGCATGTACAGGGTGAAAAGCAATGGTCCTAGTACTGAACCTTGAGTAACCCGTGACACCTCCTCATTTACTGCTACAAACTGACAATGGTCAGATAAGTATGATTTGAACCAGGCTAATGCAACTCCACTAATGCCAACATAATTTTCAAGTCTATTCAGAAGGATTTTGTGGTTGATTGTATCAAATGCAGCTCTAAGGTCCAGTAACACTAACAGAGAGATACAACCACGATCGGATGATAAGAACAAATAATTTGTAACTCTAATGAGAGCAGTCTCAGTACTATGATATGGTCTTAATCCTGACTGGAAATCCTCGTAGATGCTGTTTCTTTCTAGAAAGGAACATAGTTGTGAAGATATTGCCTTTTCTAGAATGTATATTTCACGAGTTCACACTTATCAATGATTCAGGGGCAGTAAAGGTATGCATATTTGGCGTGCTGTCCGAGGAGAGGGCTCCGAGCTCGGTATTTGGCCCGAACCTGGAGCACTCCCCCTGTATTCCTGACTTTGATAGGAACAGCTAAGTGTGGGGAGTCGGGGTGGTGGAGGGATGCCATAAACTGTCGAGGAATGTCGGTGAGTCAAACATGGCTATATATACACGCTTCCTCTCATGCTGATTGGATGAGGTATAATTGCTGATGATGAGTTGATTGCTTTCATCCTTGAACGTGCTCCTCCCGAACTTTGTTAATCAAACATCATTTCACGAGTTCACACTTATCAATGATTCAGGGGCAGTAAAGGTATGCGTATTTGGCGTGCTGTCCGAGGAGAGGGCTCCGAGCTCGGTATTTGGCCCGAACCTGGAGCACTCCCCCAAAAATTGCAGTCCAGTCGGACAGCCGCTAGGAAGGAGTTGATGGCCCCCAAAAATGGCGAGGTAAAATTGGTAAAATTATTTATGCTGTCCGAAAGGATGAGTATCACTGGTAATTGGTTGTAGACCAGTTGGCTTGAGGCACAGAGGAGATGGTTTGCTTGTGTTGGGGATGTGCTTGTTGTTTGGCTTGGAGCAAGAAGGCGAGTTGGTTGGAGTCCTAGTTCCTGGGAGTATAGTGGTACCTCTGTGGAAGCAGGGGGCGCTTATCGGGTACTAGCTATTGTCGTCAGGTTTTTTGGAGCCTCTCCGGCTAGGCTCCGCAGTCGTGGGGATTCAAGAGAATTGGCTCCTGCGGGAGCGTCACTGCTAAGGCAGTGAAGTAATTTCCCCTTAGTGCTGACTTCTTTGGGGGTGTGAGGTAATGTCGTTGCTGTGGTGATGAAGGGTTTTCGGGACTGGGCTCCTGCGGGAGCGTCGCTGCTGCGGCAGTGGAGAATTTGAGAGAACTGGCTCCTGCGGTAGTTGAGCGGTTTTCCCCTTAGGCTGACTCCTGTGGGAGTGTTGGGGGAACATCATTGCTGTGGCAATGGTAAATTCGGAACTGAGCTCTTGCGGGAGCCTCACTGCTGCGGCAGTGGAGTAATTTCCCTTTAGGCTGACTCCTGCGGGAGTGTGAGGGAACATCATTGCTGCGGCAATGGAGAAAATTCTGAACTGAGCATCTGCGGGAGCCTCACTGCTGTGGCAGTGGAGTAATTTCCCCTTAAGTTGACTCAGAATGTGGGGGAGCATTATTGCTGCGGCGATTGAAGCAAGTTCAGAACTGAGGTCCTGCGGGAGCCTCACTGCTGCGGCAGTGGAGTAATTTCCCTTTAGGCTGACTCCTGCGGGATTGTGAGGGAGCATCATTGCTGCGGCAATGGAGAAAATTCTGAACTGAGCTCCTGCGGGAGCCTCACTGCTGCGGCAATGGAGGCAGCAGTGGAATACTTTCCATTTGAACTGGCTCATGCGAGAGCGTGAAGGTGCGTCACTGCTGCGGTCGTGGAGAACTTCCTCTGGAAACTTGTCATGTTTTGGATGAAGGAGATTGTCTCTTTCTTTATTTTCTGTTGTCTCGGTGGTAGTGAAAGCCATTTCTGGAGAGACTGATGTCCTGTGGGTGCCCCTCTGCTGTGGCAGTGGAGTAGTTTCCCCCTTTGATGGACTCCTGCGGGAGTGTAGGGGGGGGACATCATTGCTGCGGCAATGGAGGAGAGTTCTGAACTGAGCTCCAGCGGGAACCTCGCTGATGCGACGGTGGAATCATTTTACCCTTAGACTGAGTCCTGCGAATGTGGGGGAATGTCGTTGCTGCGGTAATGGAAGCAAGTTCAGAACTGAGCTCCTGCGGGAGCCTCACTGCTGCGGCAGTGGAATAATTTCCCCATAGGCTGACTCCTGCGGGAGTGTGGGGGAGCATCATTGCTGCGGCAATGGAGGGGTTTCCAGGGCTGGGTTCCTTCTGGAGCATCGCTACTGCGGAAGTGGAAAGCTGTGGCCGTGAAGATAGTATGTGGAACGGAGCAGATATTAACTGATGAGAGTTTGTTGGGCTTGTTTGATGTTTGATCTGTCTGATCGGATGTAGCTCTTGGGCTTCTGAAGACCAGCGACCCAGTGCTTGTATCTGCTGTTGGGAAACCAGTATGGCGTAGCGTAGCTTTAAGGTGAATCTGGAACCAGAAACGTGAGATGGGGTGGTTGGAATCATCTATGAAGATTGGGTCAGATGGTAGTTTGACCTGTGAGTTTCTGAAATGGAGGTAGGCTGAGAGGGTTTGATATGGCTGGATTGGTGATGGAAGATTGAAGATGTAGATGAACTAGCCTTTTTCTTGTTAGGTTGGTCTTGCTTTGATTGATGAAAATAAGAGATGGTTTCTTCATCCAGAACTGACAACTCAGAAATTGTAGGATGTACTTTTGGGTTAAAGCTGGATGTGACGCAGAGTTCTGAGCAATCCGAAAGGCCAGGATGAACAAAGCATCACTGGTGCGGTAGTGGGATAATTTCCCATTGGCTGACTCCTGCAGGAGTGTCACTTCTGTGGCAGTGGATAATTAGAGCAAACTGGCTGAGCATTGCTGCGGTGGCAGTGGAGGATTGAGAGACCTGGCTCTTGCGGGAGCGTCACAGCTGCGGCAATGGAAAGCAGTGGCCATGGAGTTGTAAGTGGGGAGGAGCTGATGCTTAACAGAGTTTGAAGAGCTTGTTTGATGTGCAATCTGTTTGATCTGATGTGGCTCTTGAAAGCTTCTGAAGACCAGCAGCACGATGCTTGTATTTGCTGTTGGGAAAGGCCTTTTGTTCAGTCGTGGTTGCTGCGCCTATGCGAAATGAATGGCTGGATAAATGGTCTGTTGGGAATACGGTTTGGAGTTGCGTAGCTTTAAGAAGTTTGGAAGCGAAACGTGTAATGGGGTTGGAATAGTCTATGGAGAGTGGGTCGGATGGAAGTTTAGCCTGCGAGTTTCTGAAATGGAAGTAGGCTAGGAGGGTTTGATATGGTTGGATTGATGATGGAAGATTGGAGAAGTAGGTGAAATGGCGTTTCTTCGTTTGATGAAGAAATGGTTTCGTCGTCGAGTACTGACAAGTCGGAATTTGTAGGATGTAATTTTGGGTTAAAGCTGGATGTGATGGTGAGTTATGAGCATCTGAGGGAACCGAAAAGCCAGTATGAAGATAGCTTCGCTGCTGCGGCAGTGGGATAATTTCCCCTTGGGAAATGAGTGTCGGGGAACATCATTGCTGCAGCAATGGAGGTGACAGTGGAATAATTTCCATTTGAACTGAGCTCATGCTTGGATCTGCTAGTTTTAGAACAAAACATGTGATGGGGTGATTGAAGTCGTCTGTGATGAGTGCGTCGGATATGAGTTTGGCCTGATCTCTTAAATTAAGGTAGGAGGGATTGTTGTTGTTCGTGGAAGTTAAAGGTCTTTATGGTTTGGTTTACCTTACTTTCGACATGCAGCGCTGATGGGTCAGAATATGGATGGATTTGGATTAAGGTTGGATGTGATGGAATCTGAGGAAACTGAAGCCAATATGGCTCGATCATGATGTAGAGTGGTTGGACAACATTTGGGTGGAATCCTTGGCGGAGAGTAGGGATACGGATTTCCAACGTAATTGGTTGTCTGGTGTTTGAGCTGGTGGGTTAAGTTCTTGAGATATCTCTGATGAGCAGAGGATTAAATTTCAGCAGAGAGAAGTAGATTTCACCTAGGTAACCCATAGTTAACCCATAGTTAAGCTGGCTTGGAGGTTCTTGGTGTTGTTGAAATGCAATATGAATCGGTGGTGGTAGAGACAGCGTGAATAGAGGATAGTGGATAAGAATAGTGGATAGAGAAAATGTGAAGCAGACTGTATGTGGAGTGGAAAGTCTTGAACTCTTCCACTCCACATGTAATCTTCCAAAATGAGTGGTTTGAAGAGAAAAAGGCTTGAAGAATGGAAATTTAGAGGCGTTGGGAAATATCAACTCTGAATATTGATATACTGGTTGGAAATGGGTCCACCTCTGGTGGCAGCAGCCTTAACTTCAGTGAGGATTTGTGTTCTACTGTTGTTGGCGACAGGGGTGGTTCCAAGCAGGAGTGTTTGTGGAATGGCATGAACATGGCAGAGAACAGGATGAAAGGAGATTTAGCATGGTGGAGAGAATTAGGTGGAAAAAAGGCCAGGGCCGAGGCCACTTGCGGAGGCAACCTCACGCTTGGGTTGACGCCTGGAGAGAGACAGAAGGGGTAGAAAGGGAAGATAAAACAGAGTGTCTGGGCCTGCGCCGCTAGCGGAGGCAGCCTCACGCTAGAACCGGATGGTAGGGCTGCAGGTCAAAGATAAGGGAAAGGTTAGGTATGTACTTCTGTGCTGAGCCTGCAGCGCTGGCGGAGGCAAGCTCACGCTTGGAGGGCGGCGTGTGTCACTAAAGGCTGGCATGTGAGGTGCAGTGCTGGAAAGCTGCAGTGTGCTGCTACGACTTAACGCTTGAAGATCTGGTCTTGCAAGGGAGAGAGATGAATATTTAGGGAGCGAAGGTTTGAGGCATTTTGAAGGTAGAGTGAATTTGGAGATGGTACAGCTGACTGGAGCGAGACCTGGATTCTAGTTAGTTTTGCTTTGGTCGTTCTTCTTTCACTATTGATGCAAGTGCTGAGGTGTCGTAGGAAGTTGAGTAAGAAGATGGCGGATGTCTTGATGGTGGAGGTGAGTGTAAGCCTCGGCGTCATAGGGTGCGATGATCGCGGTGTGATGTTGGAGGCTCGGTTGCAGTGTTTTGTTGAGCTTGGGAGCTCCTTTCTTCAGTGGGATACGGCAAAGGAACTTGAGAGAGGAAGTTATCATCAAACAGGTACATCTCAATCTTGGACATTGTGGCAGAAAAGCGGGGCATCACATGATCGCCTGCTGAATTCCAACACCTTGGCTGGCGCTGAGCCAGAGAAAGCGCTCAACACTTGTTGCTATTCAATCTCTTGAAGATTATTTACAGACATCTAAATATATACGCAAGTAATAAAACTTCACCATGGTTTGTAAAATATGCTGATTTCCATAAGTATATAACCTTTCAATTATAAAATTGACAGGAGTTTAATTTATATCAGATGCATGTTGCATATTTAATGACACAAAATTGATGAAAGTTCACGAACTTATTGGCTTTAAATAGACGTAGATCATAGATTAAAATAGATCATTCAAATACCATAGACTTATAAGACTTATCATAGACTTGGAGGATTGAAGACAGTGAATTACTTTGAAATAAGAAGTGCATTTGATTTCTTTTCCAGAGAGTCCACTTAATAGGTGATTTAAGTTTAATCATCCAGGCAGCGTTGGCAATGAGATCTTGATTCTTGTGTGGGCGGCTAAGCACGCGATCTGGAAGCAGCGCGTGCGATCGGGCTGTATACTGCACGCGATCTGACTTTGGTGCGCGCTACTCTTGGGCTGCAGGTGGCAGCGCGTTAGTTTAAAACAATCACATTTCAGACGTGGATTCCCCGAAACAGTAGCATCGAGATGGCACAAACTGCTCGTGATTTAGCATTTGCTGAAATCAAAGCGCTGGGAGGATTACAGCTGCTCTTGTTTGTGTGAGCTGACGGAGAGAGAGAGTGTGAGCTGAAACTGTAGCGCGGTTTGCCGAGGGCCCGTGGCGGCGGCGGCCTGGCGCTGGTGGAAAGCCCGTTCCTTGCGGGAAGAGGACGGCATTGCTTGAGACTCAAGCTTGACAACGAGCTTTATGAATGCGGATGTTTCAAACATGGCTATATATACACGCTTCCTCTCATGCTGATTGGATGAGGTATAATTGCTGATGATGAGTTGATTGCTTTCATCCTTGAACGTGCTCCTCCCGAACTTTGTTAATCAAACATCATATATACAGTGGAGTTCGGTTATGTCGACGGCCTCATAACATATTTGTGAGTTCATCACGCTGTACTAGATTGCATACTTTCTTGTCGGCCTGTCTAATGTGCTTTCTCAACAAATTCAGCTTCGTCCCGTCTTTTAACAACTGGCTTCTTCAATCTGAGCAGAGGTCACGTCTGAACTGAAGCAGAGTTTGTGTGTGTGTGTTTATTGAAGCCTCATACTCATTGGTCATTAACCGCTTGTTACTGACCAATGTCAAAATATTTGAGAAAACCAATCAAATCGGAGAAGGCGGGCTTTACACACAGTACACACAGCTGTGAGTGCTTTGGGGTGGGGGATGGACTCACAGCAGCACTTGCTGCTCGTTGAGGAGTGATCCCAAAAGGGTGCCGCTATGTTTGGCTGGCCTCTTGCTCGTCTGTTTTCTCGTGTTTGTTTTCGCGATAGTCTCGTTGCTCACCGTTTACGACCGCTCCACGCTGCTGGAATTGCGTTTTACAACTCACTGCCTTTTAAACTCACAGTCCTTTAAACTTCCACCACCACTGTTATCATTAATTCCCCCTTTCCTGAGACGCCCTATCTGTCTGCTACCAGGCAATAAGAGCCGCAGAAGGCGCGGTCAGAGAGGCAGACTTCATGTCAGGCTGAGGATTTAACTGGATTCGTCATCGCAGAGGGGTGGAAATCAGTCTGGAGTTGGCTACGCTAGAAGATCGCGGGAATGCTACCGATGGCTTCGGCCGGTTGGCCTCTACACTGGCGTCCCTTCTCCGATTCCCTGTGTGACATCCCCACCTGTCAACAACTTGACTACGTTCCACTTGGCACTTTGCAACACCAGATCACTCAATAACAAGACATTTGTCCTCAATGATATAATTTCCTCTCACAATCTGGATTTGTTTTTCCTCACCGAAACCTGGCTTCCCCCAGGTAACGTCAGTGCTTTCTCGGAGCTCCTCCCCTCAGGTTACCTCTACCTAAACTCCCCGCGGCAAGCGGGTAGGGGTGGGGAGATAGCCACCGCACATAGACAGTCCCAAGTGTCGCCAGTTGTCCACTAGAGGGTATTCCAGCTTTGAGCTGCAAGTTTTTATACTAACACTACCCTGTCTTATTTTATGTGCAGTAATCTACAAGCCGCCCAAATTGAATAAGGTTTTCTTAACTGAGTTCTCAGAGTTCTTAACAGAATTTCTGGCAAAGTTTTATAACATTTTAATTTGTGGTGATTTTAACATTCGTGTTTGCTGCCCCTCTGATAAACCTGCTAATGATTTTAAGGCACTTTTAGCTTCATTAGATCTGGTTCAGTCCATATCCTCTCCCACTCATCAGTTAGGTCACACTCTTGACCTTATCATCTCTTGTGGGGTGATTGTGTCTGCTTGTGAGGTTGTGGACCATTCCCTCATACAGTTTGACATTCGTGCTGTTTCGCCAGAACCTACAACTTCTGCCCCTCATCGTCGTCGCATTATCACCTCATCTACTGTTGAAGATTTTATTACTTTATTTTCTGTTTCTGATTTTGCTTCTGTTGAGTTAGCTTTACCTTTTTGCCCGGACCTTTTCATCTCCTCCTTCAACAACATCTGCTCTCAGATTATGGACTCTGTTGCACCCTACAAGGTGAAGTCGTCTAATGGTCCTCTGGTCCCCTGGCTCAATGATACAACTAGAGCCCTCAGGCGCCGATGTAGACAGGCTGAGCAAAAATGGAAGAAGGATAGGTTGCAGGTGTCGTTGGAGAAGTTTAGAGGCAGTCTGTCCACATATCAGAGAGCACTGAAGGATGCTAAAGGACAATACCTCTCCTATCTCATCAACAGCAATAGCCACCGTCCTGGAATTTTATTCAATACTATTAATTCTGTCATTAATCCGGTGTCTGTTGCCTTGAATGATGTTTCTGAAAATACATGTAATGCATTCAAGCAATATTTTGTGGACAAGGTTTTGGCTGTCAGACAAACCATTACTCAACATTCTACTGTTGTCATGCCGTCTTGTGCGGCGCATTGTGGCAGATTTTGAGGCAGTTACTCTTGTGGACCTCAAAAAAGCTGTCCTCGAGTTGAAGCCTAGCACCTGCCCTTTAGATGCTGTTCCTGCAAGGATTCTGAACTCAGCGCATGCGCAGTGAACCAGGTATGGTCTTAAGTTGGGAACATGTTGCTCTTTTTTGCTCGATATACTAGAATTCGGTGACATTACAGAATCGACGTAACCGATGAGAAAATACTGAGACAAATAGGGAGTGGCGGTTCCACTTCAAAAACGTCGACATAATAGGGTTGGCGAGTTAACCGAGCTCGACATTTAGCACTTTATCCACACATAACACACACAGACACACACATAAACATGCACACACACATATATACATATATATATATATATATATATGTGTGTGTGTGTATATAAACAGTGGAGTTCACTTATCTTGAGTCACGGTTAACTCGCCAATACTATTATGTCACATGTTTTTGAAGTGGAACCGCCAAACTCCCTATTTGTCTTTGCATTTTCTTATGGGTTATGTCAAATCTTTTATGTCGCCGAACCCTAATAAAAAAAAAAAGTCAAGCAGCCATATCACCCTGTAGCCTAAGACTGGTTGCCCTTGCAAGTGCCGTGCAGCCGCAGAAGAACTCACGGAAGAGGCGGAAAAATCAAGCCTTACAGATGCTATCTTGGAAGAGGAGGTGCAAGAGTTCCAAGATTACATTAACATCGACAAAGACGTTGTTACTAGTAGAAGCTTAGAAGCAATTGTTTTCAAGCAGACCGTTAAAGGCAAAAAGTAACAAAGCATTTTAGAGTTTGTAAAGAAACCATATTATCCGCGTGTGCAATATTTTAAGAACTGTGTCCAAGCGAAATGACGGTGTTATGAGCAAATGTGTTTCTGTGTGTGTGACTGTTTATGATGTGAAAATGTGTTTGCAATGTTGGAGAATATAATTAAAGGTTTGTATGGAGAATGGAAGGTGTTTTTATTGTATACTGGTAAATCTCTGCTGTTAGTTGCTGCACATATGCCTTTTGTTATTAGCAACCATATTCAGTGTATGTACAATTTTATAGCGTGCTGATCGCTTCATCAAACAAATCGCCATACTGGCTGTTGATTATCTCGATCCTCGGTTATCTCGATGCTTTTTTGCAAACCCCGAGGCCGTCGACATAAGCGTATTCCACTGTAACTTGCAGATAAACATGTACTGATCATTACCTTGTGATTAGGAAGAACCCCGCCTTCTAATCCCAAATTAGAAATTACAACCAAATTACAACCAAGGAATTGGGTGCTGAGAGACTTGTCCCCTCCAGGTGGTGCTCTGCGTCTAACAATTCAAAGACCACAGAGTAGGTGGGGGTTATTTATGAGGTTGTTATGGTTTATGTGGGAAAAAATGACATTACTTGAAAAATAACAATAAAAACTAATGTAAATAATAAAACAAAGGAATAATGATTACGCATTTTTTGATTACCCTGTTCTCCGACCTGAGACGTGCACTGTTGCTGAGACTGACTGCGCATGCGCAGACATCATCGAACTGAAGAACGATCAGGGAAGAATTATGATAACTAAACCGTTTAATGTTTATATATGTTGTAATTTGAAATATTTTACATCTAATTTGACGATTGTTAAACTAAATAGCACTTGCAGTTAATTAAGTTAGTTTTGGCGTTTACATGTATATTGCATTTCAACGCGCAAGTATGACACTACACCCAACAAGTCAGACAAATAAAGATAACAGCTGGTAGTGCTTATTTTGAGTAATGACTGATGACATCATTGCTTAATTGAGATCATCCTCATTAATGTTACTTACCAGGTTATTCTGCATCCCAAAGCAAGGCATTTATTGATGTAATTGAAGCTCTTAATCACACATTAGTTTGAGCTTTTAATACTGTTTTTGTGTGTTACACGATTAGTCCAACGATCTCTAAAAGTGGTTTAAAACATTATCTGGGCTTCTGCAGGAGATGATGGCAGCGACAAGATCCCGGAGGACAAAACTAAAAGTAAAAGATGAAGCTGCATTTTTTCATCTGACCTCAAAGATAAGGATGGATTTGAAATAAAATACATAAATTCATTTAAAGGTGAGTAACATACAGCTGTGTTTAAGTATTGTTTTAAATGTTTTCCCTGGCTAATCTGTTCTTGATCAGTTATCAGCTGTGTCAGGGAATTTGTCTTGTTATTGTGAAACCTTGCCCTCTTGTTCCCTCGTTTCCCTTTATTGATCCCAGCTGTTTCTGCTCATTAACTTCCTCATGTGTTCCCTATTTCATCCCGTGTGTTTGCTGTCCTGTGTTATGTCGTTGTCATTTGTTGGATTTGGATCCGTTCCCGTTACCGTTCCTCTCGAGCGCCCTATGTTATGTCTTGTTTTCAGTTTGTTCAAGTTAAGTTATGTTTTCCCCCTCGTGGGTAGTTTTTTCTTGGGTGTTTATTTTAATTTCTATTCTTATAAATCCTCCTTACCCTGCATCCTGAGTCCTGCCATTAATGTATTGTGACAAGCTGTCGCCACTCCCAAAGAGGAGATTTCCTTGTTGAATATTGAGGAGAGCTCATAACTAAACAAGAATATGAAAGAAGGCACAGATTATTTTGTTTAAATTTCAGTTCAATGGAACATCATTATGGTATGTAGCTATGTATAATTGCTGTACATCATTTACAATGTCTTGGCAGTGAACAAAGTTATAGGTTGTCTGGAGAAACAGACTCCATTTGTCCATTTTGTCCATTTGTCTCCAACAGATGTCATTTTTTGTGCGTTTCTTGCTGATGCAGGATTGATGCTACTAGAGACTACGGCTCTTTAGGACGGCTGGTGATGATCATGTAAACCCCAACAGCAAAATGAAAACTATCACAGTGGACCGAAAGCCTCATCTGTGCTTGTTTGCAATAAAGGACATCAGCCCTGGGGAGGAGATCACATATAACTATGGGGAATTTGACTGGTCCTGGAGAAGCGAGGTATTTTAGGAGTACCTTACATATACGTACATAACTTGCATATCACCTGTTATTTGCCTTTTGTTACGTTAGATGTATTAATATTGTGTTTGTTTAATATTGAGCATATATTTCAGAGCAAAAATTAAGCTTCAACATGTGGAGTCATTTTGAAAAATATTCCCATTATCGTCACACTTCCTAAAACATTGTAATTATTTCCACTTCAAACGGCCGTGCTATAAACCTAAAGCAATTGAAGGAAGGATTAAATAGTTATGAAGTGTCTGGAGTGTCACCTCTCAGAGGAGTTGTGCCCCTATGTTTTATATCAGAAAGACCAAAAAGCTTTTAAAGTTTTTTTTATTTTTTAAACCGTGATAAAGAGATCTCTTAGCTCTTATTTCATAACGATGGTAAAAGGTTTTTATTTGATACATTATATAGGTTTAGTGCTTTGTATATTTGATTAGAAATCTTTTCAGAGATTCAATCAGACTGTTGTACATAAATGTTAAAATGTAAATGTTATATCAAACTACTCTTTTTCACAAATGCATAGTATAAATTGGAGATTTACCTAAATTACAGGAAAAAGATTTTACCATTATTTTACAGCTAAATAGTTTAAACATTAAGTTATTTGGACTAGTGAATTTGTAGTTATATTTATATATGTTTAAACATTAGTTATTTGAAACAAAATCTTCACATTTTATGCAATGCACTTTTAACATTTAGTTATCTGTAATAGTGAAAACAGTTATATTTGATCAAGTCATTAGACTTCTAGCATGTCAGGCTGTTATGCTTTGAAATGTAAATATGGCATAACTACTCTTTTTCACAAATACATTATATAAATTAGAGATTTACCTAAATTACATCGAAGAGATTTTACCATTCTTTTACATTTTAATGGTTCTAAACATTAGGTTATTTGGACTGATGAAAACATATTTATATAGATTTTATTTTATTATTTTACAACTTCAAACTAATAGATAATTGTACTTACAAAAAAACTTTTGTTATATTTCATAAGATGTTACATATATCTGTGACTTTTTTTTGCTACTTTCAAAATGTAAATATGGTAGCCTTTTGATCCATAGCTCCAGCCTTGGGCTTCAAAAGCTCGACTTTTTCGACAGATGGCCTACAACAATTCTACATTGCATCTCAGAGCAGGACCGTGATAGAAGGGAAAACTTTCTTTTTACAATGGCATCGAATTTTAGTGGTAAGTCGAATTTATATCTTTACTTTTTTGTTTTGTTAGGATGTATTCATTGTAAAATAGGTTTATTCTGTTTTTATCTTTAATGTTTTAACAGGATTTAAATTATATCTACATAAGATACAGGATTGAAGTAGGAGGCAGCATTTAACCAAATTGACCTACTATGTAAGTAATCTCTTTATATTTTTATTTGTGAAAACATATGTCAGATGATTGCATGTATTTATGGTTATTTAATTATTTTATACTTCCTGACCAATAGTGAATACCCCGCTTCAGAATAGTACAGATGGTACAAAGCAAGGTGAATCTGTTTAGAAATGATCTCTTTCTGAAAATATTGTTCCCTTTTGAAAGCTGCATTCTGCAAGACGAGCTGCTGGTGGCTTTGACTCGCACCAGTGAGCGGCTCGATTTGCCGGGGAAGTATGAATCAGCTGACCACCTGTTCGGTCACTTGGATGAACGCTTCCTCGCAAGTCATAGGCGTCAGCCTCGGGCGCCCCTTCCTCTTCTGCCTGATCTTCACACTGAGGTTTTTTTTTTTTTTCAGAGAGAATTTTTCAGTTTTTTTTTTTTGAATTTTTTTTAGAGTCTGCCATCTTTCGGCAAGGCCTCCATTCCCCTGAGCTCCGCCCGGGCTAGTTGAGCTAGAGTTGGTGCCCCCAATTGGGCCCCTCGCCTAAGCATAAGGTGTAAAGAAGAGTGTTTTTGGGCTGAGGCCATCACTCCTGAGCTCAGCCAGCTAGAGGACGTAGTAGGCCTCCTCTCAATACGAGAGTCTTCTTTACTGAGGCTTCCGCTTGGTAACCTTAGAGAGTGGTAAGCGAGGGAATAAGATTCTTGCCTCCTCTTGTCGTCTGATGCTCAAGTGTCTCAGGCCTCTCTGAGGAGATCGGGCCTCCGCCCTGTGAGTCCCCGCTGCACTCTTGAAGTACAGGAGTTTCAGGCCCCCTCATCTTGAGAGTGTACCCTTCGGGAGGTTGGCCCTACTTCTCCGAGCGAAGCGGTACTGCACCTCAGTTCTTGCTTGAACCCAAACGACTTCGGTCGACACGAGGGCAGTGGAGTCACCCTTGACTCCCGAAATGGACTTGGCTGTACGAGCGTCGTCAGGCCGACAATTTGGCCTCCACTCCGGTGAGCTCTGCTTTTAAGAAAGTGGTTCCTCTGAACCCCCTTGCAGTGCCGCAAGCGTTGAGTGCTGTTCCCTTCTATGCTCTGGAGGAACAGCTAAAAAAGTGCTGGCCGTGAGCCCAGCAGCTCTTAGAGCTCAGTAGTGCCAAAGCGTGTATGCCTGGCAGTTGCGGCTCTAGGGTTCTGCTTTGTGGGCTCAGTCATGAGTGGAGTGGTTCCTGTACTCCCTCGGACTCTAGATCGAGCGTGATTGGGCCTCGGCCCCTGTACCTTGAGGCCTTCGTTCTCTAGTAGCCCCGGCCACTGCAGGTCTCGGTACAGTTCCCCTGGGGGGTCTTTGATGCTGGGTTTTGCCTATTAAGTGCAGTCACACCTGTCAGCATGGCGGCATTGGTATTCCGTTCCCCAAAGCGACCCCTAGGGGATGCAGCAGCTCGTTCCTTAATCTCAGGGAACTACGGTTACAATAGTAACCTGAGACGTTAGTTATATGTTGCCTATTGGGAGGTTTTGAAATCAATAAAATTTTTCACTTCTCTATCATGGATTGTTTGGACGATGTTGTGTTGCTATAAACTCAACCTGGATTTACATGTCCGAGTACATCGTCTGGACCACACTTAAGTCTGAGTCAGAAACACGCTGCGTCAAAATTGAACCAAGTGACTGTGCCAGTGTGTGATCCGCTAACAATGTCACAAAGTAATTAATCAGAACCTGTTGAACAAGTAGGTGAGTATTTTAACTCTAGATATATATTTCGTTAAAATAAGTGTTATGGAGGTTGCTAAGTATACTAATGTTTATTACCGATTCTACCTCACAGACTTTTACAGGGAAAATCTGTTGAACGTGGGTGAATCGACTGTGACGTGGGATGTCGTAGTGCCGAAGGAGACCCCGCAGAAATCTGCTAAGGCCTGTTTGAAGGCTCCATCAGCGATTACCGAACCCGCACTTCCATCAAACCAGCAACATTTCAACAACAAGTTACTATTGGAGTTACGGGAAGAGTGCCGTTGCATGGATGAAAAACTGAATTTGCAGAATGAGGCAGCTCTTCAGTCAAACCAGCAACATTTCAGTAATGAATTACTATTGGAACTGTGTTCTGAATTCTGTCGCCTAAATGAAAAAGTGAATTTCCAGAATGATGATCTGCGAAAAAATATTTGCTGGACTGATAAACAGTCATCCTTAATCGTACAGGAAATATTCTGGAACACTTGGGGAAAATTGATGACGGACAGCGGGACTAGCTCAGAGAAAGACAATTCATGGTAAATCTGCTGTCTAATCTTAATCAGGCTGTTTTACACAGTGTTTGGTCGTGATTATTTGTTTTATTTCTGCTATGATGGTTTTTTACATGGATTCTTTCTCTGTTTTCAGTTGTTGATTGTTAAATACTTTTTTCACTATTGTTATGTGGTCCTATTAAGTTTTTGGTTTGTACTGTCTGTGATGTAGTGATGTTAATTTGATATTTAATTTTTTATTAAGTAAACTATAGTTTTAGTTTTTTTCTGTGTAATGAGTGGAGAGGCATGGTTAAATTTACATACATTTAAGAAATGGCTGATAAACAAGTGATGAACCAACGAGTAAATCATAGATCCTCTTCTTAATATTGTTAATTCATCTTTGTCATTAGGATACGTACCAAAAACCTTTAAACTAGCCGTAATTAAACCACTTTTAAAAAAACCACAACTTGATCCTACAGAATTAGTTAATTACAGGCCGATATCAAATCTACCTTTTTTTTTTTTGTCAAAAATTCTAGAAAAGGCAAAATCTTCACAACTATGTTCCTTTCTAGAAAGAAACAGCATCTACGAGGATTTCCAGTCAAACTTTAGACCATATCATAGTACTGAGACTGCTCTCATTAGAGTTACAAATGATTTGCTTTTATCATCCGATCGTGGTTGTATCTCTCTGTTAGTGTTACTGGACCTTAGTGCTGCATTTGATACAATCGACCACAAAATCCTTCTAAATAGACTTGAAAACTATGTTGGCATTAGTGGAGTTGCATTAGTCTGGTTCAAGTCATACTTATCTGACCGTTATCAGTTTGTAGCAGTAAATGAGGAGATGTCATATCGATCACGGGTTTAGTATGGAGTTCCTCAAGGTTCAATACTAGGACCATTGCTTTTCACCCTGTACATGCTTCCTTTGGGTGCAATTATTAGGAAGCATGGCATTAGCTTTCACTGTTACGCCGATGATACTCAGCTCTATATTTCTTCTCATCCTGATGAAACGTACCAATTCACTAAATCAACAGAATGCATAACTGATATAAAAAATTGGATGACTAATAACTTTCTACTGCTTAATTCTGAAAAAACAGAGATTCTAATTATTAAACCAAAAAGTTCTGCACGTAATAATCTAGACTACTGCCTAACATTTGATGGCTGTTCTGTCAAATCTTCGTCGTCAGTTAGAAATCTGGGTTTGCTCTTTGATACCAATCTTTCATTTGAAAGCCATGTTTCTAGCATCTGTAAAACGGCATTCTTCCATCTTAAAAATATATCTAAATTGCGACATATGCTCTCAAAGACAAATGCGGAAAAGTTAGTTCATGCGTTCATGAGTTCAAGGCTATATTATTGTAATGCTTTACTAGGTGGTTGCCCTGCACGCTTAATAAACAAATTCCAGCTGGTCCAAAATGCAGCAGCTCGTGTTCTTACTAGAACCAGGAAGTATGAGCATATTAGCCCAGTTCTGTCAAACCTGCACTGGCTTCCTATTAATCACCGAATACATTTTAAAATCTTGCTAATGACTTACAAAGCATTAAATGGTTTAGCTCCACAGTACTTGAGCGATCTCTTAACACATTATAGTCCTTCACGTCTATTGCGATCCCAAAATACTGACCAGCTTATAATACCTAGAATATCAGTCAACTGCTGGCGGTCGATCTTTTTCCTATTTAGCTCCTAAACTCTGGAACAGTCTTCCTAATACAGTTCGGGAAGCAGACACAGTTTAAATCTAGACTAAAAACACATCTCTTCAACCTGGCATACACATAACACATTATACATACATTTTTAATCCAAATCATGTAAAATAATTGTTAGGCTGCATAATTTAGGTCAGCCGGAACCGGGAACATTCCCATAACATCTTGATACTTGATACATCAGAAGAAGAGTGGCATCTACGCTGATATTATTCTCTGTTTATTCTGAGGTTACCATGGTCAGCTGGGCCGTATCCAGATCAGATGAAGGACCTGCACCTGGACACGAGCACAACACTGCCCTGAAGTGTCTGCAGAGACCGTGACTCTACTAGACCCTCCCCTGTGTAGATCCATAGGCGGAGTTTGGGGGGGGGGGCTGAGCCAATTAATGCCTGCTTTGTGCTTTGAATATTATTTTTTTATTACAGAATTCATATTTTCTCGTTTTATTTGTCTTATCTTATTAGTTCTGTGTATAGAATGAGTAAGATATGGTTAATTCATTTTTAATTACTATATTTAATTTATTACTGTAGCTTTATTACATTCTCCCGTGATTTGCGAATCTCAAAGTATCGCGGTACGTGAGTGGACGGTCTTCTCGTTCTGTTTTACGCGCTGAATAAACAAAATGGACATTTGACGTTTTTTTTTTTAAATGAATACACGACTAAACATATCAAATCTATCAGAAGAGAAGACAGTGGACATCTACGCATCTCGGAAAAAGAGGCGGCTTCTTCTGCATTAGGTAAGATATTGTAATGTCTGAAGTAGTTCTACGACAGGTCAAGGGAGGCTCTGTTTATGAACTTTAATCGGAATGAAGAACAATACACTGTAACAAGCGCACCCGCGTTGCGCGTGACCCTGGGGTACATGCTTTTTTTGCCAGTGAGTAGTTTTTCTTGCACTGAACAAGAGCAGCAGATATGAAGTTCAGATAACCATCTCCTCATCATTTGACGTGTACGATCACACCGGTGTTCATGTGTCACGTGGGGTCTGAAAAGTCGCTAAATATAGCGACAAAGTCGCTACGTTGGCAACACTGTAACCATCCCCTCATAATTTGACGTGTACTATCATGTCACGTGTCATGTGTCACGTTATCAACCACTAAATTCACATGTGCTTTCACGCGATATCTGGCACTGATCCAAAAAAAGACGCGCTCAGAGCTTGTCATTTATCACAACAATTCAGTGTTTTCAACCACATAAGGTTTCTTTTAGGTTTCAACAAGTTGAGCCAACAAGTTGGTGACTATTTTGAATAAAAAGAATTAAATGTGATCTATTATACAGCGCTTTTTGTGACTGCGGTATGTCACGTGACAAGCATGATGCGTTGCCATGGAAACAATAAGGCGAAATATCCAAAATGGGGAGAGGGTCATTGTCAATAAAGTCATTGTTCATTGTAAATGTACTTTATATGTAGAATGTATGATATATAACTATGATATAAAAAAAAAAATTCTGAGCTCCTGGTCTGCTGGCCTGGTAGGTGCCCCCCCAAGCACAAAAGTGAAACTCCGCCTATGTGTAGATCATGAACCCATCTCCATTCGGACCAAATTAGACTTAATATTAGACTTGAATTATCAATATAATAATTAAACTATCAATCAAATCAATCAATAATCAAAACTTAACACTTAATATTCATCAATTGCATTAATTCGCCTGCTCTTCTAAAGCTGCCGTTCAGCCAAACAAACTTTGTTTATAATGTTTTCATGTGACCACTGTAAAGCTGCTTTGAAACATTCTGTATTGTAAAAAGCGTTATATAAGTAAAGGTGACTTGACATCACCAACCTTGGATCTAAAAAAGGGTTTGATGTTTCGAGATCTGCTATCCCCGTATAGGTTATGTGGAACCACAGATTCATTTTCCTTGTTTACGTCAATTGGGTCTCATCTTGATGCTTCTATGATAGCTGGTGTTATATCCTAGCATTATGTCTTGAAGTATATCAATGTAGCGTTTGGAATTTTTTGCTGTTAGATACCTGTACATTCTACCTTTTAAGGATCAATTAAAATGCTCAACAACACAAGCCTTAACTCTGTGGCTGTTGCGAAATGGTCAATGTTATGTTTTTTTGTGAAGTTTTGAAATTGTTTATTAAAAATCTTTATCAGTGTGTAATTTCTCCAGTATCCGACCCTCTGCCAATATGGACTAAAAAGCCTTAGTAACCTCTCTCCCGCTCTTGTTTCTTAACAATCGTACCCCTTGCGTATTTACTAAATAGGTCAATTCATGTCAATAGAAAATAGTTGTTGTCATTATCCATGGCGTATTTCGACATGTCCACTAAAATGTCCACTCTGTTTAAATTTTAAATTTCTAAATTTTAGAGGGGCTGTTCTATGTAGTGCAGGGGTGTCAAACTCCAAAACACACTTTAGGTCGAACAGGATAAACATTTATTAAAAACTTTTTTTTTAACATAAATATGAATAAAAACAAACAGGAATATTATTGCACAATAACTCAACATAAACCTTAAATAACTTAGAATATTTAACTCTCCATAAAAGTATAATTTAGACAGGATATACAAGTTAGAAATAAAGTAAACTTTAAAAGAACAAACATTTCAAATTATGAACATGCTGCAAAACAAAACCTGGGAATATTAAAAAAATGTGTGCTTTACAGCAATAACAAATCAATAATTTAGTCGTCTTTGCTAAGATTGATAACGCCTGCCATTTTACGCCTGGCATCTTTTTTTGGCAACAAGTTCATCTATGTTTGGCGTGAGGTTCTGTGTTGTGGAGATTCTCAGGATGGACTGCAGGTACTCATCAGTGAGACGACTCCTGTGTGCTGTTTTGTTAGTTTTTATAACTGAGAAGAGCTTCTCACAAAGATATGTGCTTCCAAACATGCACAAGGTTCGAGCCGCATGTAGACGGAGCTGGGGCATTTCTGCGGGAATGGAGTGAATAAACTGCGCGGGCCCTGCAGTGTCGTACTTTGCCTTCAGTGTACCATTACACTGCAGCTCAATCAGCTCCATCTGAATCTGCACAGGTGCAGTTTCCACATCGATGGCAAATGGGTTGCGAAACAAATCAAAATTATTTTTTTGTTGTTCAAAGTAACCAAAGCGCTGTGCGAACTCAGTGCGCAGTGCGCTCAGTTTATCAGCAAAGTGCGTATTTGGGAACACTGATGTGCCGACTTTGTCAAACCTTACTTGGCAACAGGGAAAGTGGGGCAAGTTGCACTGGTGCATTTGTGTCATCCATAAAAGCAGCTTCACTTGAAATGCCTTCACTGCATCACACATGTCAGTGATCATGTGGTCACGTCCCTGGAGCTGGAGGTTTAAGGCGTTGAGATGAGCTGTTATATCAGCCAGAAATGCCAACTCGCATCTCCACTTTTCATCCCTAAAATTGGTGGAATCTTTTCCTTTAC
>JAWRVZ010000489.1:146520-212513 GCA_037043235.1 Rhodeus uyekii | reverse complement strand
CCCCTAACCCCTTTGGACTTACCCCCTAACCCCTTTGGACTTACCCCCTAACCCCTTTGGACTTACCCCCTAACCCCTT
Organism: Rhodeus uyekii; assembly: GCA_037043235.1. NCBI lineage: Eukaryota > Metazoa > Chordata > Actinopteri > Cypriniformes > Acheilognathidae > Rhodeus > Rhodeus uyekii. The sequence goes on along the minus strand of JAWRVZ010000489.1, from coordinate 212,434 downwards.
TGGACTTACCCCCTAACCCCTTTGGACTTACCCCCTAACCCCTTTGGACTTACCCCCTAACCCCTTTGGACTTACCCCCTAACCCCTTTGGACTTACCCCCTAACCCCTTTGGACTTACCCCCTAACCCCTTTGGACTTACCCCCTAACCCCTTTGGACTTACCCCCTAACCCCTTTGGACTTACCCCCTAACCCCTTTGGACTTACCCCCTAACCCCTTTGGACTTACCCCCTAACCCCTTTGGACTTACCCCCTAACCCCTTTGGACTTACCCCCTAACCCCTTTGGACTTACCCCCTAACCCCTTTGGACTTACCCCCTAACCCCTTTGGACTTACCCCCTAACCCCTTTGGACTTACCCCCTAACCCCTTTGGACTTACCCCCTAACCCCTTTGGACTTACCCCCTAACCCCTTTGGACTTACCCCCTAACCCCTTTGGACTTACCCCCTAACCCCTTTGGACTTACCCCCTAACCCCTTTGGACTTACCCCCTAACCCCTTTGGACTTACCCCCTAACCCCTTTGGACTTACCCCCTAACCCCTTTGGACTTACCCCCTAACCCCTTTGGACTTACCCCCTAACCCCTTTGGACTTACCCCCTAACCCCTTTGGACTTACCCCCTAACCCCTTTGGACTTACCCCCTAACCCCTTTGGACTTACCCCCTAACCCCTTTGGACTTACCCCCTAACCCCTTTGGACTTACCCCCTAACCCCTTTGGACTTACCCCCTAACCCCTTTGGACTTACCCCCTAACCCCTTTGGACTTACCCCCTAACCCCTTTGGACTTACCCCCTAACCCCTTTGGACTTACCCCCTAACCCCTTTGGACTTACCCCCTAACCCCTTTGGACTTACCCCCTAACCCCTTTGGACTTACCCCCTAACCCCTTTGGACTTACCCCCTAACCCCTTTGGACTTACCCCCTAACCCCTTTGGACTTACCCCCTAACCCCTTTGGACTTACCCCCTAACCCCTTTGGACTTACCCCCTAACCCCTTTGGACTTACCCCCTAACCCCTTTGGACTTACCCCCTAACCCCTTTGGACTTACCCCCTAACCCCTTTGGACTTACCCCCTAACCCCTTTGGACTTACCCCCTAACCCCTTTGGACTTACCCCCTAACCCCTTTGGACTTACCCCCTAACCCCTTTGGACTTACCCCCTAACCCCTTTGGACTTACCCCCTAACCCCTTTGGACTTACCCCCTAACCCCTTTGGACTTACCCCCTAACCCCTTTGGACTTACCCCCTAACCCCTTTGGACTTACCCCCTAACCCCTTTGGACTTACCCCCTAACCCCTTTGGACTTACCCCCTAACCCCTTTGGACTTACCCCCTAACCCCTTTGGACTTACCCCCTAACCCCTTTGGACTTACCCCCTAACCCCTTTGGACTTACCCCCTAACCCCTTTGGACTTACCCCCTAACCCCTTTGGACTTACCCCCTAACCCCTTTGGACTTACCCCCTAACCCCTTTGGACTTACCCCCTAACCCCTTTGGACTTACCCCCTAACCCCTTTGGACTTACCCCCTAACCCCTTTGGACTTACCCCCTAACCCCTTTGGACTTACCCCCTAACCCCTTTGGACTTACCCCCTAACCCCTTTGGACTTACCCCCTAACCCCTTTGGACTTACCCCCTAACCCCTTTGGACTTACCCCCTAACCCCTTTGGACTTACCCCCTAACCCCTTTGGACTTACCCCCTAACCCCTTTGGACTTACCCCCTAACCCCTTTGGACTTACCCCCTAACCCCTTTGGACTTACCCCCTAACCCCTTTGGACTTACCCCCTAACCCCTTTGGACTTACCCCCTAACCCCTTTGGACTTACCCCCTAACCCCTTTGGACTTACCCCCTAACCCCTTTGGACTTACCCCCTAACCCCTTTGGACTTACCCCCTAACCCCTTTGGACTTACCCCCTAACCCCTTTGGACTTACCCCCTAACCCCTTTGGACTTACCCCCTAACCCCTTTGGACTTACCCCCTAACCCCTTTGGACTTACCCCCTAACCCCTTTGGACTTACCCCCTAACCCCTTTGGACTTACCCCCTAACCCCTTTGGACTTACCCCCTAACCCCTTTGGACTTACCCCCTAACCCCTTTGGACTTACCCCCTAACCCCTTTGGACTTACCCCCTAACCCCTTTGGACTTACCCCCTAACCCCTTTGGACTTACCCCCTAACCCCTTTGGACTTACCCCCTAACCCCTTTGGACTTACCCCCTAACCCCTTTGGACTTACCCCCTAACCCCTTTGGACTTACCCCCTAACCCCTTTGGACTTACCCCCTAACCCCTTTGGACTTACCCCCTAACCCCTTTGGACTTACCCCCTAACCCCTTTGGACTTACCCCCTAACCCCTTTGGACTTACCCCCTAACCCCTTTGGACTTACCCCCTAACCCCTTTGGACTTACCCCCTAACCCCTTTGGACTTACCCCCTAACCCCTTTGGACTTACCCCCTAACCCCTTTGGACTTACCCCCTAACCCCTTTGGACTTACCCCCTAACCCCTTTGGACTTACCCCCTAACCCCTTTGGACTTACCCCCTAACCCCTTTGGACTTACCCCCTAACCCCTTTGGACTTACCCCCTAACCCCTTTGGACTTACCCCCTAACCCCTTTGGACTTACCCCCTAACCCCTTTGGACTTACCCCCTAACCCCTTTGGACTTACCCCCTAACCCCTTTGGACTTACCCCCTAACCCCTTTGGACTTACCCCCTAACCCCTTTGGACTTACCCCCTAACCCCTTTGGACTTACCCCCTAACCCCTTTGGACTTACCCCCTAACCCCTTTGGACTTACCCCCTAACCCCTTTGGACTTACCCCCTAACCCCTTTGGACTTACCCCCTAACCCCTTTGGACTTACCCCCTAACCCCTTTGGACTTACCCCCTAACCCCTTTGGACTTACCCCCTAACCCCTTTGGACTTACCCCCTAACCCCTTTGGACTTACCCCCTAACCCCTTTGGACTTACCCCCTAACCCCTTTGGACTTACCCCCTAACCCCTTTGGACTTACCCCCTAACCCCTTTGGACTTACCCCCTAACCCCTTTGGACTTACCCCCTAACCCCTTTGGACTTACCCCCTAACCCCTTTGGACTTACCCCCTAACCCCTTTGGACTTACCCCCTAACCCCTTTGGACTTACCCCCTAACCCCTTTGGACTTACCCCCTAACCCCTTTGGACTTACCCCCTAACCCCTTTGGACTTACCCCCTAACCCCTTTGGACTTACCCCCTAACCCCTTTGGACTTACCCCCTAACCCCTTTGGACTTACCCCCTAACCCCTTTGGACTTACCCCCTAACCCCTTTGGACTTACCCCCTAACCCCTTTGGACTTACCCCCTAACCCCTTTGGACTTACCCCCTAACCCCTTTGGACTTACCCCCTAACCCCTTTGGACTTACCCCCTAACCCCTTTGGACTTACCCCCTAACCCCTTTGGACTTACCCCCTAACCCCTTTGGACTTACCCCCTAACCCCTTTGGACTTACCCCCTAACCCCTTTGGACTTACCCCCTAACCCCTTTGGACTTACCCCCTAACCCCTTTGGACTTACCCCCTAACCCCTTTGGACTTACCCCCTAACCCCTTTGGACTTACCCCCTAACCCCTTTGGACTTACCCCCTAACCCCTTTGGACTTACCCCCTAACCCCTTTGGACTTACCCCCTAACCCCTTTGGACTTACCCCCTAACCCCTTTGGACTTACCCCCTAACCCCTTTGGACTTACCCCCTAACCCCTTTGGACTTACCCCCTAACCCCTTTGGACTTACCCCCTAACCCCTTTGGACTTACCCCCTAACCCCTTTGGACTTACCCCCTAACCCCTTTGGACTTACCCCCTAACCCCTTTGGACTTACCCCCTAACCCCTTTGGACTTACCCCCTAACCCCTTTGGACTTACCCCCTAACCCCTTTGGACTTACCCCCTAACCCCTTTGGACTTACCCCCTAACCCCTTTGGACTTACCCCCTAACCCCTTTGGACTTACCCCCTAACCCCTTTGGACTTACCCCCTAACCCCTTTGGACTTACCCCCTAACCCCTTTGGACTTACCCCCTAACCCCTTTGGACTTACCCCCTAACCCCTTTGGACTTACCCCCTAACCCCTTTGGACTTACCCCCTAACCCCTTTGGACTTACCCCCTAACCCCTTTGGACTTACCCCCTAACCCCTTTGGACTTACCCCCTAACCCCTTTGGACTTACCCCCTAACCCCTTTGGACTTACCCCCTAACCCCTTTGGACTTACCCCCTAACCCCTTTGGACTTACCCCCTAACCCCTTTGGACTTACCCCCTAACCCCTTTGGACTTACCCCCTAACCCCTTTGGACTTACCCCCTAACCCCTTTGGACTTACCCCCTAACCCCTTTGGACTTACCCCCTAACCCCTTTGGACTTACCCCCTAACCCCTTTGGACTTACCCCCTAACCCCTTTGGACTTACCCCCTAACCCCTTTGGACTTACCCCCTAACCCCTTTGGACTTACCCCCTAACCCCTTTGGACTTACCCCCTAACCCCTTTGGACTTACCCCCTAACCCCTTTGGACTTACCCCCTAACCCCTTTGGACTTACCCCCTAACCCCTTTGGACTTACCCCCTAACCCCTTTGGACTTACCCCCTAACCCCTTTGGACTTACCCCCTAACCCCTTTGGACTTACCCCCTAACCCCTTTGGACTTACCCCCTAACCCCTTTGGACTTACCCCCTAACCCCTTTGGACTTACCCCCTAACCCCTTTGGACTTACCCCCTAACCCCTTTGGACTTACCCCCTAACCCCTTTGGACTTACCCCCTAACCCCTTTGGACTTACCCCCTAACCCCTTTGGACTTACCCCCTAACCCCTTTGGACTTACCCCCTAACCCCTTTGGACTTACCCCCTAACCCCTTTGGACTTACCCCCTAACCCCTTTGGACTTACCCCCTAACCCCTTTGGACTTACCCCCTAACCCCTTTGGACTTACCCCCTAACCCCTTTGGACTTACCCCCTAACCCCTTTGGACTTACCCCCTAACCCCTTTGGACTTACCCCCTAACCCCTTTGGACTTACCCCCTAACCCCTTTGGACTTACCCCCTAACCCCTTTGGACTTACCCCCTAACCCCTTTGGACTTACCCCCTAACCCCTTTGGACTTACCCCCTAACCCCTTTGGACTTACCCCCTAACCCCTTTGGACTTACCCCCTAACCCCTTTGGACTTACCCCCTAACCCCTTTGGACTTACCCCCTAACCCCTTTGGACTTACCCCCTAACCCCTTTGGACTTACCCCCTAACCCCTTTGGACTTACCCCCTAACCCCTTTGGACTTACCCCCTAACCCCTTTGGACTTACCCCCTAACCCCTTTGGACTTACCCCCTAACCCCTTTGGACTTACCCCCTAACCCCTTTGGACTTACCCCCTAACCCCTTTGGACTTACCCCCTAACCCCTTTGGACTTACCCCCTAACCCCTTTGGACTTACCCCCTAACCCCTTTGGACTTACCCCCTAACCCCTTTGGACTTACCCCCTAACCCCTTTGGACTTACCCCCTAACCCCTTTGGACTTACCCCCTAACCCCTTTGGACTTACCCCCTAACCCCTTTGGACTTACCCCCTAACCCCTTTGGACTTACCCCCTAACCCCTTTGGACTTACCCCCTAACCCCTTTGGACTTACCCCCTAACCCCTTTGGACTTACCCCCTAACCCCTTTGGACTTACCCCCTAACCCCTTTGGACTTACCCCCTAACCCCTTTGGACTTACCCCCTAACCCCTTTGGACTTACCCCCTAACCCCTTTGGACTTACCCCCTAACCCCTTTGGACTTACCCCCTAACCCCTTTGGACTTACCCCCTAACCCCTTTGGACTTACCCCCTAACCCCTTTGGACTTACCCCCTAACCCCTTTGGACTTACCCCCTAACCCCTTTGGACTTACCCCCTAACCCCTTTGGACTTACCCCCTAACCCCTTTGGACTTACCCCCTAACCCCTTTGGACTTACCCCCTAACCCCTTTGGACTTACCCCCTAACCCCTTTGGACTTACCCCCTAACCCCTTTGGACTTACCCCCTAACCCCTTTGGACTTACCCCCTAACCCCTTTGGACTTACCCCCTAACCCCTTTGGACTTACCCCCTAACCCCTTTGGACTTACCCCCTAACCCCTTTGGACTTACCCCCTAACCCCTTTGGACTTACCCCCTAACCCCTTTGGACTTACCCCCTAACCCCTTTGGACTTACCCCCTAACCCCTTTGGACTTACCCCCTAACCCCTTTGGACTTACCCCCTAACCCCTTTGGACTTACCCCCTAACCCCTTTGGACTTACCCCCTAACCCCTTTGGACTTACCCCCTAACCCCTTTGGACTTACCCCCTAACCCCTTTGGACTTACCCCCTAACCCCTTTGGACTTACCCCCTAACCCCTTTGGACTTACCCCCTAACCCCTTTGGACTTACCCCCTAACCCCTTTGGACTTACCCCCTAACCCCTTTGGACTTACCCCCTAACCCCTTTGGACTTACCCCCTAACCCCTTTGGACTTACCCCCTAACCCCTTTGGACTTACCCCCTAACCCCTTTGGACTTACCCCCTAACCCCTTTGGACTTACCCCCTAACCCCTTTGGACTTACCCCCTAACCCCTTTGGACTTACCCCCTAACCCCTTTGGACTTACCCCCTAACCCCTTTGGACTTACCCCCTAACCCCTTTGGACTTACCCCCTAACCCCTTTGGACTTACCCCCTAACCCCTTTGGACTTACCCCCTAACCCCTTTGGACTTACCCCCTAACCCCTTTGGACTTACCCCCTAACCCCTTTGGACTTACCCCCTAACCCCTTTGGACTTACCCCCTAACCCCTTTGGACTTACCCCCTAACCCCTTTGGACTTACCCCCTAACCCCTTTGGACTTACCCCCTAACCCCTTTGGACTTACCCCCTAACCCCTTTGGACTTACCCCCTAACCCCTTTGGACTTACCCCCTAACCCCTTTGGACTTACCCCCTAACCCCTTTGGACTTACCCCCTAACCCCTTTGGACTTACCCCCTAACCCCTTTGGACTTACCCCCTAACCCCTTTGGACTTACCCCCTAACCCCTTTGGACTTACCCCCTAACCCCTTTGGACTTACCCCCTAACCCCTTTGGACTTACCCCCTAACCCCTTTGGACTTACCCCCTAACCCCTTTGGACTTACCCCCTAACCCCTTTGGACTTACCCCCTAACCCCTTTGGACTTACCCCCTAACCCCTTTGGACTTACCCCCTAACCCCTTTGGACTTACCCCCTAACCCCTTTGGACTTACCCCCTAACCCCTTTGGACTTACCCCCTAACCCCTTTGGACTTACCCCCTAACCCCTTTGGACTTACCCCCTAACCCCTTTGGACTTACCCCCTAACCCCTTTGGACTTACCCCCTAACCCCTTTGGACTTACCCCCTAACCCCTTTGGACTTACCCCCTAACCCCTTTGGACTTACCCCCTAACCCCTTTGGACTTACCCCCTAACCCCTTTGGACTTACCCCCTAACCCCTTTGGACTTACCCCCTAACCCCTTTGGACTTACCCCCTAACCCCTTTGGACTTACCCCCTAACCCCTTTGGACTTACCCCCTAACCCCTTTGGACTTACCCCCTAACCCCTTTGGACTTACCCCCTAACCCCTTTGGACTTACCCCCTAACCCCTTTGGACTTACCCCCTAACCCCTTTGGACTTACCCCCTAACCCCTTTGGACTTACCCCCTAACCCCTTTGGACTTACCCCCTAACCCCTTTGGACTTACCCCCTAACCCCTTTGGACTTACCCCCTAACCCCTTTGGACTTACCCCCTAACCCCTTTGGACTTACCCCCTAACCCCTTTGGACTTACCCCCTAACCGGCCATATTAGAACTCAAAGCTACCTCACTAGACACAGAACTCACTCCAAATTTCACACTTTACCATCACAAGCTATGGCCAGAACAGACAGTCGCAACTGATTCCCAGAATTGAACTACATACACTAACCCATAATGGTTTAATAACAGACCTAAACCTAACAAGATGCACACAAAACCATGCCAAAATTCCCAAAGGCTGGATCTGGACTCTTATAAACCACATCACCTTGTGGGACATGTTAAGACCTGCACACAAACCAAATTTAAGACATCTGACCCCTTGTAGTCACAAGCTATGGCCAGACGAGACGATCAGTCGTAACTAATCCTCAATATTGGACTGTATCACCTAACCTAAAAATAATTCCAAATAATTACACTAACAATATAATAAAGTTACTTTGTGCATTAATCAAACCATAAAAGATATAAGTGGGATATTGAAAACAAGATAATTTTACAAGTGTGACTGTTGTACTAGGAGGAAAAAAGGGCATAAGTCAAGACCAACTAAAAAGAAAAAAAATACCAGCCTGTAGTAACATTAAAAATTAAGCGGAGCGTATTTAAATTAACAATTAGAAAAATAAAAAAGAATTGAAGTGAAAACCGCACAACAATTTCAAACAGTCAATTTATCGGTTTATTAATTACGAAGTATATAAGTAACTGGAATACAAAAAGGCAGAGTAATACAAAATTGAAAATACAAGAATAGGGTAATAAGGCAAAAACAAAACAAGTTATTTTCAACTTCATACACTAAAAATGGTAACAAGAAAAATAAATGAAAATTAAATGAGCGGAGAAATACGAATTTCAAATATGACATAACTACATAATGTAACAAATGTTTAGATATGCTCAGGCAGTGGCACAAGATTATATACACAAGACATACAGATTTAACAGTTTTACACTAAAACCATAAAGAATGCAAGACGTTTCTTTGACATCCACAACTGAAATTAATATTTTGTAAATCCTAGATCTGCTGGGCACCCATTTTATTGAGCAAGAAAATCAAATAGGTGGGAATACAATAAATCCAACAGGGAAGACAAGACTTCAGCAACAAATGGGTGTTACTTTACACAAGGTAAATGTCTTATACAGCTTTAAAAGACAATGAGACCAGGGTGACAATGAGATATGAAAAAGCCATTTAACATCCATTCTTCAGTCATTGTGGTAGTAAACATACCAATCAGATTCATACACCGAACAGAATCACCCTTGTAAAAAAAAAAAAAAAAACACAAATTGATCAAAAAGGGGCAAAATTCTTAACCCCAAGACACTTAAAAAGCAGAGATTAAAGCATAAACAATTCAGGTTTACAATATCCATGCACCACTTCATTACACAATGGCAAACAACATTTATAAAAATGGCACACAATACAAGAAACAAGGATACTAATACAAAAAAAATACAGTAACAGTCACACAAAACAAATCTCAGGAGCATTCAGGGGAAGACAGAAAAGACAAATGAAAACTGTCAAAAACAAGGCAAGAATGCTGCATACAAAAGCCACTCAGAGAAAAAAAAAGGTTCAACACTAGTCAGTGTTGTGAAACTTGGTAAACACTAAGTTTTAAAATAAGAGACCGTTAAATGTGACCAGGCCATAAAACTGCATAGTCATTAAAACAAAAAAAACACAGAATTCCAAATTAAACTTGCAGGGGGAAAAAAAGTAAAGTTAAGAACTTTGCACATACAAAGGTTGCAAGTAGACATGTCTTAATTACAACTGGGGAAAACTACCAAAAAAAATTGGAGTAATACAAGAGGGAAATCAGGGCACAGGTTCATGAATAAGGCAGCAAAATAGGGGCATGAGTAAAGAAAATATAAATTGGACCTGTAATAAGAGGGAGAGGGTGCATGAAAAGTCCATAAAGACAACAGCTAAGATACAGTGGAATTTAAAAGGAACAAAAAGGCACAGAGGAAATTAGGACAATGAGTCACTCAACTCGATTTATACATCAAGTTGCCAAACTGTCTTCAATACACCATCAAATTGTATACATACAAAAGCACAATTAAAGTCATGTTTAGTGTTTTAAACCTGGTTAAGTTTGGATTCTATAAATAGAAGAAAAAAAAAGACACTGGCAAAAGGTACAATTATAAATTCGTAGTGACAGGAGCATAGTGTACATTGTGATAACTCAGACAGATTTGAATTCTGCAAAGCTACTATATAGGTAAACTGAAGTAATTTTACAATTGACACTTGACTGCTGGGGCAAAGCACTTTTCCTGTTGACTGTGGGGAGGTTGTCCTATTGGGGCTTGTGGAGCGGGACAGAGCCACCAAGTTGGTAACTGAAACGTTTTTATTTTTGGGAGATTCCGGGATGGTGATAAAGGTCGACCAGTTGATCGCGATCGAATGGCAACCAAAGATCGACGGGTTGACGACCACTGCTCTAGATGGACTGCTTTGTAACTGTGACTGAAAATGACAGGAATTCCATTCACCATCCAGCTCATCTTAGTCACTTACCTGAGGTGAAACTGCTTCGCCCATTCCTCACCACCCCTGTTCACACCAGAGCAGACTTTAATACTTACCTGAATCCAGTCACTTTTGTCATGGCTGCAGGGTCAGTTTCTCTACTGTATGCAGCCTGACATCCATGAAAGGTTTACCTACCCCAAGGGTATGGCGCATCTAATGGTCCTAAGTGTTGGATAGAGGGCCAGTATAGTACTCTATTTCATCTTTGACTCAAGATGGTACGGAGATCAGCTAGAGTATCTCATAAGGACATGAACCAGAAAAAAATAAACTTGTGCCACATGACAGTACACTTAGTTTCATGTTGTCTACATTGACACAAATCTGCATAAGCAGCCCATGGGAGGGGTTGGGGGGTAGTCAGATGCACCAGGACCCCAACACTCTGCACCTGTCCCTCAGCAGTGAACAACATCTTATGGCATACGGGTTGCACAACTGAAAAAGGGAGAGTGGAGTTTTTCAATACTACACTTTTCCTTTATCCAGATTCTCATTGTCATTTCATTCCTCCCAGTCCCACTACCTGAAAGAAACCCATTTCAAGCCAAGTGCTTTAACTTGTATGTTACTGAGGGAAATCAGTTACAGGACAGTTTATTCCCAACGAATCACTACAATTTTAAAAATGTGTAAGTATGAACATGAACGCTGAAAAAATAAGATGGGTATCCAAGACTAATGCATAGTTTCAAACAAGTCACATAAGGCAGTCAGAGCATGAAAAGCTAGGAAGAACATAAAAAAAGCTTTAAAAAAAAGAGACAATACAAAAAGTTAAGTCAGGTTATACAGAATAAGTTACAAAAATGGGAAGGAACAAACAAGCAAAACTAAGTATAAAATACAAAAACTTTAGATAAAATAGATTGAAAAAAATGCTGTGACATGGTATACATGCTACAAGTAAAAATAAAAAAAAACAGGGGGGAGGGGGGTGTTTGTTGCCAACTAACCAGTTTAAAAATACAAAGCAAGCATTAAATTAAACACTAATCAAAAAGGATCAGTGACTGATCAATCATTTGGACCCAATGACCTAACCCAGGATGAGTCACCCTCCATGGGGTGGGCAAGGGAGGATTGCCCTAACCCGAGAGCTTAATTCTCTATTTTTGGGGGGGGGGGGGGGGAGATTTGGAGAATTCATGTCTTTCACGCCTAGCCTGCATAAGGCAGTCTTCCCTGAATTGCATGCCATGCTTTAAAATAAGACCTGGGTGTCTGCAACCACCCCGTGTTTATTGGCTTTAAACTGCCCAGCACCATCCTCAGTGCTTAGGCGCATCTACATTAATCTAATCTCTAGAGCTTTTCAGTCTTTTAAATCTGCATGTTGAGCAAACTAGCTGGGAATCAGTTTCTTAAACAGTCCAGAGTCACATCAGTACCTCGGCCTAGTAATAGGTCAACCTGGGGTGTCCGCAACCAACCGGGGGTCTACTCACTTTAAGCCACCCAGAGTGTACCTCTCTGGTATGAGGCACATCAGTACTTCAGTCTGATAAACAGTCAACCTGGGGCGTCCGCAACCAACCGGGGGTCTACTCACTTTAAGCCACCCAGAGTGTACCTCTCTGGTATGAGGCACATCAGTACCTCGGCCTAGTAAAAGGTCAACCTGGGGTGTCCGCAACCAACCGGGGGTCTACTCACTTTAAGCCACCCAGAGTGCACCTCTCTGGTATGAGGCACATCAGTACCTCGGCCTAGTAAAAGGTCAACCTGGGGTGTCCACTGGCTTTAAGCCATCCAGAGTGCACCTCTCTGGGCTGAGGTACATCAGTACCTCAGTCTGAAACTGTCCGTGTAAACCTGGGGTGTTTGCATCCAACCGGGGGTCTACTCACTTTAAGCCATCCAGAGTGCACCTCTCTGGTATGAGGCACATCAGTACCTCGGCCTAGTAAAAGGTCAACCTGGGGTGTCCGCAACCAACCGGGGGTCTACTCACTTTAAGCCACCCAGAGTGCACCTCTCTGGTATGAGGCACATCAGTACCTCGGCCTAGTAAAAGGTCAACCTGGGGTGTCCACTGGCTTTAAGCCATCCAGAGTGCACCTCTCTGGGCTGAGGTACATCAGTACCTCAGTCTGAAACTGTCCGTGTAAACCTGGGGTGTCCGCAACCAACCGGGGGTCTACTCACTTTAAGCCACCCAGAGTGCACCTCTCTGGTATGAGGCACATCAGTACCTCGGCCTAGTAAAAGGTCAACCTGGGGTGTCCACTGGCTTTAAGCCATCCAGAGTGCACCTCTCTGGGCTGAGGTACATCAGTACCTCAGTCTGAAACTGTCCGTGTAAACCTGGGGTGTCCGCAACCAACCGGGGGTCTACTCACTTTAAGCCACCCAGAGTGCACCTCTCTGGTATGAGGCACATCAGTACCTCGGCCTAGTAAAAGGTCAACCTGGGGTGTCCGCAACCAACCGGGGGTCTACTCACTTTAAGCCACCCAGAGTGTACCTCTCTGGTATGAGGCACATCAGTACCTCGGCCTAGTAAAAGGTCAACCTGGGGTGTCCACTGGCTTTAAGCCATCCAGAGTGCACCTCTCTGGGCTGAGGTACATCAGTACCTCAGTCTGAAACTGTCCATGTAAACCTGGGGTGTTTGCATCCAACCGGGGGTCTACTCACTTTAAGCCATCCAGAGTGCACCTCTCTGGTATGAGGCACATCAGTACCTCGGCCTAGTAAAAGGTCAACCTGGGGTGTCCGCAACCAACCGGGGGTCTACTCACTTTAAGCCACCCAGAGTGCACCTCTCTGGTATGAGGCACATCAGTACCTCGGCCTAGTAAAAGGTCAACCTGGGGTGTCCACTGGCTTTAAGCCATCCAGAGTGCACCTCTCTGGGCTGAGGTACATCAGTACCTCAGTCTGAAACTGTCCGTGTAAACCTGGGGTGTCCGCAACCAACCGGGGGTCTACTCACTTTAAGCCACCCAGAGTGCACCTCTCTGGTATGAGGCACATCAGTACCTCGGCCTAGTAAAAGGTCAACCTGGGGTGTCCGCAACCAACCGGGGGTCTACTCACTTTAAGCCACCCAGAGTGCACCTCTCTGGTATGAGGCACATCAGTACCTCGGCCTAGTAAAAGGTCAACCTGGGGTGTCCACTGGCTTTAAGCCATCCAGAGTGCACCTCTCTGGGCTGAGGTACATCAGTACCTCAGTCTGAAACTGTCCATGTAAACCTGGGGTGTTTGCATCCAACCGGGGGTCTACTCACTTTAAGCCATCCAGAGTGCACCTCTCTGGTATGAGGCACATCAGTACCTCGGCCTAGTAAAAGGTCAACCTGGGGTGTCCGCAACCAACCGGGGGTCTACTCACTTTAAGCCACCCAGAGTGCACCTCTCTGGTATGAGGCACATCAGTACCTCGGCCTAGTAAAAGGTCAACCTGGGGTGTCCGCAACCAACCGGGGGTCTACTCACTTTAAGCCATCCAGAGTGCACCTCTCTGGTATGAGGTACATCAGTACCTCAGTCTGAAACTGTCCGTGTAAACCTGGGGTGTTTGCATCCAACCGGGGGTCTACTAATTTTAAGCCACCCAGAGTGCACCTCTCTGGTATGAGGCACATCAGTACCTCGGCCTAGTAAAAGGTCAACCTGGGGTGTCCACTGGCTTTAAGCCATCCAGAGTGCACCTCTCTGGGCTGAGGTACATCAGTACCTCAGTCTGAAACTGTCCGTGTAAACCTGGGGTGTCCGCAACCAACCGGGGGTCTACTCACTTTAAGCCACCCAGAGTGCACCTCTCTGGTATGAGGCACATCAGTACCTCGGCCTAGTAAAAGGTCAACCTGGGGTGTCCACTGGCTTTAAGCCATCCAGAGTGCACCTCTCTGAGCTGAGGTACATCAGTACCTCAGTCTGAAACTGTCCGTGTAAACCTGGGGTGTCCGCAACCAACCGGGGGTCTACGCACTTTAAGCCACCCAGAGTGCACCTCTCTGGTATGAGGCACATCAGTACCTCGGCCTAGTAAAAGGTCAACCTGGGGTGTCCGCAACCAACCGGGGGTCTACTCACTTTAAGCCATCCAGAGTGCACCTCTCTGGTATGAGGTACATCAGTACCTCAGTCTGAAACTGTCCGTGTAAACCTGGGGTGTCCGCAACCAACCGGGGGTCTACTCACTTTAAGCCACCCAGAGTGCACCTCTCTGGTATGAGGCACATCAGTACCTCGGCCTAGTAAAAGGTCAACCTGGGGTGTCCACTGGCTTTAAGCCATCCAGAGTGCACCTCTCTGGGCTGAGGTACATCAGTACCTCAGTCTGAAACTGTCCGTGTAAACCTGGGGTGTCCGCAACCAACCGGGGGTCTACTCACTTTAAGCCACCCAGAGTGCACCTCTCTGGTATGAGGCACATCAGTACCTCGGCCTAGTAAAAGGTCAACCTGGGGTGTCCGCAACCAACCGGGGGTCTACTCACTTTAAGCCATCCAGAGTGCACCTCTCTGGTATGAGGTACATCAGTACCTCAGTCTGAAACTGTCCGTGTAAACCTGGGGTGTTTGCATCCAACCGGGGGTCTACTAATTTTAAGCCACCCAGAGTGCACCTCTCTGGTATGAGGCACATCAGTACCTCGGCCTAGTAAAAGGTCAACCTGGGGTGTCCACTGGCTTTAAGCCATCCAGAGTGCACCTCTCTGGGCTGAGGTACATCAGTACCTCAGTCTGAAACTGTCCGTGTAAACCTGGGGTGTCCGCAACCAACCGGGGGTCTACTCACTTTAAGCCACCCAGAGTGCACCTCTCTGGTATGAGGCACATCAGTACCTCGGCCTAGTAAAAGGTCAACCTGGGGTGTCCACTGGCTTTAAGCCATCCAGAGTGCACCTCTCTGAGCTGAGGTACATCAGTACCTCAGTCTGAAACTGTCCGTGTAAACCTGGGGTGTCCGCAACCAACCGGGGGTCTACTCACTTTAAGCCACCCAGAGTGCACCTCTCTGGTATGAGGCACATCAGTACCTCGGCCTAGTTAAAGGTCAACCTGGGGTGTCCGCAACCAACCGGGGGTCTACTCACTTTAAGCCATCCAGAGTGCACCTCTCTGGTATGAGGTACATCAGTACCTCAGTCTGAAACTGTCCGTGTAAACCTGGGGTGTTTGCATCCAACCGGGGGTCTACTAATTTTAAGCCACCCAGAGTGCACCTCTCTGGTATGAGGCACATCAGTACCTCGGCCTAGTAAAAGGTCAACCTGGGGTGTCCACTGGCTTTAAGCCATCCAGAGTGCACCTCTCTGGGCTGAGGTACATCAGTACCTCAGTCTGAAACTGTCCGTGTAAACCTGGGGTGTCCGCAACCAACCGGGGGTCTACTAACTTTAAGCCACCCAGAGTGCACCTCTCTGGTATGAGGCACATCAGTACCTCGGCCTAGTAAAAGGTCAACCTGGGGTGTCCGCAACCAACCGGGGGTCTACTCACTTTAAGCCATCCAGAGTGCACCTCTCTGGGCTGAGGTACATCAGTACCTCAGTCTGAAACTGTCCGTGTAAACCTGGGGTGTCCGCAACCAACCGGGGGTCTACTCACTTTAAGCCACCCAGAGTGCACCTCTCTGGTATGAGGCACATCAGTACCTCGGCCTAGTAAAAGGTCAACCTGGGGTGTCCGCAACCAACCGGGGGTCTACTCACTTTAAGCCACCCAGAGTGCACCTCTCTGGTATGAGGCACATCAGTACCTCGGCCTAGTAAAAGGTCAACCTGGGGTGTCCACTGGCTTTAAGCCATCCAGAGTGCACCTCTCTGGGCTGAGGTACATCAGTACCTCAGTCTGAAACTGTCCGTGTAAACCTGGGGTGTCCGCAACCAACCGGGGGTCTACTCACTTTAAGCCACCCAGAGTGCACCTCTCTGGTATGAGGCACATCAGTACCTCGGCCTAGTAAAAGGTCAACCTGGGGTGTCCACTGGCTTTAAGCCATCCAGAGTGCACCTCTCTGGGCTGAGGTACATCAGTACCTCAGTCTGAAACTGTCCGTGTAAACCTGGGGTGTCCGCAACCAACCGGGGGTCTACTCACTTTAAGCCACCCAGAGTGCACCTCTCTGGTATGAGGCACATCAGTACCTCGGCCTAGTAAAAGGTCAACCTGGGGTGTCCGCAACCAACCGGGGGTCTACTCACTTTAAGCCATCCAGAGTGCACCTCTCTGGTATGAGGTACATCAGTACCTCAGTCTGAAACTGTCCGTGTAAACCTGGGGTGTTTGCATCCAACCGGGGGTCTACTAATTTTAAGCCACCCAGAGTGCACCTCTCTGGTATGAGGCACATCAGTACCTCGGCCTAGTAAAAGGTCAACCTGGGGTGTCCACTGGCTTTAAGCCATCCAGAGTGCACCTCTCTGAGCTGAGGTACATCAGTACCTCAGTCTGAAACTGTCCGTGTAAACCTGGGGTGTCCGCAACCAACCGGGGGTCTACTCACTTTAAGCCACCCAGAGTGCACCTCTCTGGTATGAGGCACATCAGTACCTCGGCCTAGTTAAAGGTCAACCTGGGGTGTCCGCAACCAACCGGGGGTCTACTCACTTTAAGCCATCCAGAGTGCACCTCTCTGGTATGAGGTACATCAGTACCTCAGTCTGAAACTGTCCGTGTAAACCTGGGGTGTCCGCAACCAACCGGGGGTCTACTCACTTTAAGCCACCCAGAGTGCACCTCTCTGGTATGAGGCACATCAGTACCTCGGCCTAGTAAAAGGTCAACCTGGGGTGTCCACTGGCTTTAAGCCATCCAGAGTGCACCTCTCTGGGCTGAGGTACATCAGTACCTCAGTCTGAAACTGTCCGTGTAAACCTGGGGTGTCCGCAACCAACCGGGGGTCTACTCACTTTAAGCCACCCAGAGTGCACCTCTCTGGTATGAGGCACATCAGTACCTCGGCCTAGTAAAAGGTCAACCTGGGGTGTCCGCAACCAACCGGGGGTCTACTCACTTTAAGCCATCCAGAGTGCACCTCTCTGGGCTGAGGTACATCAGTACCTCAGTCTGAAACTGTCCGTGTAAACCTGGGGTGTCCGCAACCAACCGGGGGTCTACTCACTTTAAGCCACCCAGAGTGCACCTCTCTGGTATGAGGCACATCAGTACCTCGGCCTAGTAAAAGGTCAACCTGGGGTGTCCGCAACCAACCGGGGGTCTACTCACTTTAAGCCACCCAGAGTGCACCTCTCTGGTATGAGGCACATCAGTACCTCGGCCTAGTAAAAGGTCAACCTGGGGTGTCCACTGGCTTTAAGCCATCCAGAGTGCACCTCTCTGGGCTGAGGTACATCAGTACCTCAGTCTGAAACTGTCCGTGTAAACCTGGGGTGTCCGCAACCAACCGGGGGTCTACTCACTTTAAGCCACCCAGAGTGCACCTCTCTGGTATGAGGCACATCAGTACCTCAGTCTGAAACTGTCCGTGTAAACCTGGGGTGTCCGCAACCAACCGGGGGTCTACTGGCTTTAAGCCATCCAGAGTGCACCTCTCTGGGCTGAGGTACATCAGTACTGCAACACCTCCCTTTATGAAGGATGTCACTCTGAAGATTTGCAAAGAAATAGTACGGTACTGAACCAAAAGGTAAAACACTTCAAACAAATACTTTTCCCGTGAGTTTATTCTCTAAATCAAATAAGTTTACCAATAACAAAAAACAGTTTTCAGCCAATGTCAAACTTATCAAGATTGTCCAGATTTAGACGAAATGGCCGAAACAGATGACAGTGGGATGAGGTGAGATGCAGATGATTCCGAATGGTTATTTGATTGCAATATAATCCTGTAAATCCAATTTGAGAGCTTGCGTGCTGATCTGTGGCTCTTGCTCAATGTCTGAAGATCACTGAAGTCAGCAACCTCATGGGCTGAATAGCTACCCTAGTAGTAGTAGCAGCGTTATCAAGAGTCACAATAGAAGTAGGAATAGAAGTCCTTTTCTACAAAACAAATAATGCATAAACTTTTGTAATCACACAATTACATCATACGGCTAAACTCAGAAGTCATTTAATACTCACATTTGAGCAGAAACTTAAATAGTTCTCAAACAGGACTCCTAGGAAGATTCGGTAGCTGTGAGCTCAACCATGCGGTTTCCCTCTACTACATTTTTGGCTTATATACAGCCACCAATTACCTCTAGCGCCCTCTGAAGACTACTAATGGAATTACAGCATATGCATTAAAGAAAAAAAACATTTACACAACACTCTAATGTTACAGTACCTCAGTCTGAAACTGTCCGTGTCAACCGGGGGTGTTCACAACCAACCGGGGGGGGGGGGTCTACTCACTTTAAGGCACCCAGAGTGCACCTCTCTGGCATGAGGCACATCAGTACCTCAGTCTAGTAAACTATCAACCTGGGGGGGGGGGGGGGGGGGGGGGTCTACTTGCTTTAAGCCATTCAGAGTGCCTCTGCAATTAGGCACATCAGTATTTTGACTGATCTTCTGATTTTTTCAGTCAGTGTTAACTGTAAGGGATTTAGTTGTATCCAAGAGCTTTAACTTGATATTGCTTTGAGAAAGAAAAAAAACTCCATTTATTAATCCTTACGAAGTAGGCAAACATTTTTTTAAAGGTTTGGTGCTTGAATTAAATACAAAAGGGATGCTAGGACAAATGCACAAGTAATAAACTCTACTAGAGGAACTTAAATGAAAATGTCACTGCATAAACATGTAGAAACAAAAAGGAAAAATAGAAAAAGAAAAAATTGCCAGGACCATAAGCCACAATGACAAATAAAAAAAAATGACAAGTGTAACATGTGCAAATAGAAGGGTTGTTGAGACCGTAAAAAAGTGGCAATTAATTGTATGCAGCACATTAAAGAGTATGGAACATTTTAAGTACATGTTAATTCTGCAGTTCCACTGACAGTCCTGAAATCCTGTCAAAGACTTCTGATTCAGTTACCAGAGCCAGTTGAATAATAATACTTAATTACATTTATATAGCGCTTCATCATAGACACTCAAAGTCGCTTTACATGGAAGGGAATATCCTCAACCGGCAATAGAGTGCAGCATCCACCTGGATGACACCGAGTCAGGATCTCAGTTTAACATCTCATCCGATGGACTGTGCTTGTTGCAGTACAGTGTACCCATCACTATACTGGGGCATTAGGACCCACATAGAGCGCTGGGTGAGCAACGCCTGCTGGCCTCCTAACACTACTTCCAGCAGCAACCTAGTCATTCCATGGAGTCCCATCCAGGAAATAACCCAAACAAGGGACAATGCATTAAGACAAATAATTAGGTGCATAAAAAGGGTATTAATTTCTGTATATATGCATAAGTAAAAAAAAAAAAGTCTGAGACTAGTCTGAGAAGCGCATTAGGAGACACTACAGAAAACAGCAGTTATATGGTATTACACAGCATGTTACTTACAGAACAGAATGAGATCAGGTGCTGACAATTAGAGGTAACTTCGGCTGAATAAAAATAGCTCTTAATTCAAATCCAAACATAGGGAATGGACAAAAAAAAGGCACAAATGCATGAACCGCAGAAATAAAAACGAGCATGAGGGAAAAAGCAAATGGGTAAAGAACACAAAAAAAACCTCAAAAGTTATTAAAAAAACTGGCATTAGCGAAGACAAATACAAAAAGGTAAATTAGGACATTATTCAAGTCAAATTCAACTTTTAAAATCATGGTACATGTTATTGATGCATTACTTTTCCCTTAAAGGGTTTACCAATTTTAGGGTTAATTTTAATTATATAGGTTTTTAAACATGTATAGAATCAATTTATTAAATCAATGACGACATACTTAAACAACCACTTCAGTGTAATCTCATTTGCATCTAAATCGCTTCCATTCTCACAGTCAATCCACTTTGGAAAAAAAAATGAAGTTAAATGCTTTAAACAAAAGTTGGATAGAGCAAGACTAACAGAACGCAGGCAAAAGTACAAGGTAATAAAGTGTAACAAACAAAAGCAACAAGAGCAAATATAATACAGGGATAAAGTTATGGGACTTTTGAAACTGGCATAAGTGCAAAAAGGTCAGTCATACCATAAATAAAGTACAACTGACAAACAGAAATAATAAAAAAAGTTTAGGAATTATGGCTTGCCTTTTTGATCCAACCTGGAGGTCCCTGTCAGAGACCAAGCATATGGAGATCATTCTGCAAACTCTTGGAGTCCTAGATTGGGAAGCATTCTCTTAATAGCCAGCAATCGAGCCAAGTCATAAGGGACAAGCCACACTAAGAACCAAGCCAGATGCATACAAACCTGGGCAAAAAAAGTCCAGGTGAAAAGCTTCAAGTTCTATCCTGGACAGTGGGGTCCCATCACCCTGTAAAAATGCAAAAGGGGTGTCACTTACAGATACGCCAGAACCCTCAGCTCATCCAACTGAACAACTCTCCACACCGGTCACCCAGAAGTCAGACACATCTTGTGGCATACCTAATTACAGAACTGAAAATGGGAGATTAGAGTATTTAAATATTACCCAGTGTTGACTGGCTTACCCAGAAACTAATTGCAGCTTCATTCGTCCTCAGTTTCACTACTTGACACTCATTTCAAGCCAAGTGCTTTTAACTTGAATGCTGCTGAAGGAAAATCAGTTACAGGTCAGTTTAATCCCAATGAATTACCAGTTTTAAAACAAAAGCATCAAGTAAAATGGGTATCCTAGAATTAATGCAGTTTCAAACAGGAATTCACGAGGCAGTCAAGGGCATGAAACCATAGGAACAAAAACAAAGACAAAGTCAATTTATACAGCATAAGTTGCAAAAACGGAAGGAACAAAGAGTCGTAAAACAAATGACAAGCAAAACTAACAAATGAAGTGTATAAAACAAGAAATAAAATTGATAAATTCGTGAACAAATAAAAGGGACAGAGACATATGGTATACATTGACAAAAAAAAAAGTAAACAAACCAAGTGGCCTGGTGAAGTCAGTCTGGGTCTATTGGCTTTAAACTGCTCAGAGCCAACCTCTGTGCTTGGGCATATCAACCATTTAATCTCTGGATCTTTTTGGTCCGTTAAACCTGGGTGTTTGGAACAAATAGGGTTTCTTAAATTGCCCCGAGTAACCCTCTCTGGTATCAGTCAAGTCACCTCTGCCTGATCCTCTGGTTATTCTGGTCTGTTAACCTGGGAGTCCACAACCATCTAAGAGGTGTAGTTAAACTACCCAGAGTGCAACTCTCTGGGGTGAAGCACATCAGTACCTCAGTCTGAAACCATGTCAGTTTTAACCTGGGCTGTCTGCAACCAACCTGCGGTCTACTGGCTTTAAGCCATCCAGAGTGCCTCTGTGATGAGGCACATCAGTATTTTGCCTGATCTTCTGGATCTTTGTCAGTGTTAGCTGTAAGAGATTTAGTTTTAGCCAAGAGAAGAAAAAACCTATTAAGCAGGCAAAAAAAAGGCTTAGAGTTTGAAATACAAGGATACTAGGACAAATGCAGAATAAACTTTAATAATAAACTTTACAAGAGGCTTTACTTGAAAATGTTACTGCATAAATATTCAGAGACCATAATAGACCATCAAGATAAGTCACTAATAGGAAGAATAAAGGGACAATACTGACAGGATCATAAGCCACAATGACAAACAAAAATAAAAAAGTGACAGTAAGTGCAAATAGAAGGGCCATTGAGACGGCGTAAAAAAGTAATGGTGGCAATTAATTGTATGCAGTACATTAAAGAATGAAACATTTTTAGTACATGTTGACTATGCAGTTCCATTGACAATCCTGAAATCCTGTCATATTTCTGATTCTGTTACCAGAGCCAGTGGAATGAGGTCAGGGGTCAAATTTGGGTTAGCAGATAAATCCTTCAAATCAACCAGTTTCAATTGCTGGAAGGCAAACCCATTTCTATATACATTTATAAACTGACAGCACAGCTGTAATACGAAAGAGGGAACAAGGGCACAAGCACATTTAACACCATAATGAAAGGAGCAACTAACCCTTGTAGTCAGTGTCTGCAGGATTTAAGGAAAAACTGAGTATTGACCTGCAACCACCACATTATCAGTCTGACTAACAATTAGGCCACGACTTCCCCCCCCAAAAGTCACAAGATTTAAGCTGATACAAGGGGCAAAATGACAAGGAACCTTGAGATGAGCAAATTCTCTTATAGATACAAAAAAAGTGACCAAGTTGCTATAGACAAGTTGAACAGGGAAGTAACGAGTTGAACAAAAAAAGTCAAGTGCAAGTACAACAAAGAACGAACGTTAAAGTGAGCATTGAGACTTAAGAGAACGAATCTAAAAAAAGACATGCAATAAAGATAAATCATACCTTTTATTTCTGAATATGTACAGTAGCCAAAACACTTAGAGTCTGTTCAATATCAAGAAAGGGTTAAGCTGGGAATCCAAACAAGGGACAATGCATTAAGGAGAAAGAAAAAAAATGTGCATAACAAGGGCATTATAATTAATCTGTATATATGCAAGTTTACGGTCAGACTAGTCTGAAAAATATTAGGAGACACTACAGAAAGCAGCAGTTATATGGTATTACACAGCATGTTATTTACAGAATAGAATGAGATCAGTTGGTGACAGTTAGAAGTAACTTCGACCGAATAAAGAGGACATGGTTAAAAATAGCCCTTAATTCATAGATTCAAACGAAGGAATGGACAATAAAAGGCACAGGTGCATGAACAGCAGAAACAAAAAGGACTACGAGATAATGCAAAAATAGCATGAAAGGACAAGTTATAAAGAACTTTGAGGCATTAAAGAAATAAGACAAATACAAAAAGGGAAATTAGGACATCACTCAAGTCAATTTATACAAAGTTGCCAAACTGTCTGTAAATATCATGGTACACATGTTTTTATTGATGCATTACCTTTTGGGTTACTTTCAATTATATAAGGTTTTAAAGATGATTAAAGTGATTCTATATACAAATACGTCAGCCACTTCATTCTCACAGTAAAAACCACTTTGAATATAAAACAGAAGTTAAATGTTTTTATGAAGTTGAATAGAGCAAGACTAACAGAACAAAAAGGCAGAACTACAAGGTAATAAGGGGAGGGGGAAGAGTAAAAGCAACAAGGGCAAATAGAACATAAAAAAAGGGTTAAAGTTACAGGAATAAATGGGACTATTGAGACTGGCATGAGTGCAAAAAAGGTCTGTCACAATAAAAAAAACAACAAACAGTTCTCAAATACAAGTGACAAACAATTTTAGCAGCATGTTACAGGAACACACGCATCCACTAACTAGAACAGAAGGGATTGAAGCTTTTCAAAAGTCTGACAAGCAATGCTGAAATTGAGAATATTTGTAAAAAAGGAAACGTGCTCCAGCATAAAGCTGTTGGTGAACATTGCTAAACTAGTCAAACAGTAGACCAGTTGAGCCAAACAGTTGACCATTTCCAGAAAGTCAAAAGCAAAGTACAAAGACAATTCTCCTGTTTCATCCTCTAGATGGACTGCTCTGTAACTGCTACTGGTGGATCAATATGACTCAGGAACTCCATTGATTCACTACCTGTCCCACCTTAAAGTCTCCTAGACACCTACCTGAGGTGAAACTCCTTTGCCCATTACCCAAAAAAGGTCCAAGTGGCCTGCTGAGAGTTAAGTCCTAGATAAAGTGGTCCTGTCAGCCTATAAAGATGCAAAGCGCTGTCACTTACAGATAAAACCTACCATATTCTCACTACATTGTAGTTCTCAAAGGGTCTGGTGCAGTTGGTCAAACGGTGTTGGATAAAGGGCCAGTGTAGTTCTCCATTCCATCTTGGACTCTCAATAGCAGGGAGATCAGCCAAGTAAGAACAAATGAGAAAAGATTGTTGGTACCACAAGTACTCTTAGTTTCATACCACCCATCAAAACCAACCTTTAGCAGACGCAGTCCACAGTGCCACCAATCTGCAGGAGCAGATTATAATACACGGCAAGTTTAGAGGTGACGAGAGAAAGTGTCAGTGTCTTTCCTGCCCAACATGATATCAGATACAAGATTAACAGCTGGAAGGGACCAAAAAGAGAGGGGTTGTTCAGAGTAAATAAAAAAAAAATTAAAGCAAGAAATGCCAAGCCTCAATTTTTCAGACGGCAATACGACTTACAGCATTTTAAAACAATAGAACAGTCTCAGAGTAGTAAGGGGGAAAATTAAGTAATAAATGGGTACAGGGAGAGAGGAAAACAAAAAAGTTAATGCAAGGAGCATCTAAAAAAAATTAAAAAAACAAACTAGTCTTAAGGAATAAAAGAAAGCATCCATTTCAAGCATCATTTTCATAGTTGGTTACTAATAAAACCAAGTTTTATAAAAAAAAGCACATTGAGGAAACATGGCAAGCTTTAAGCACATCCCTCAGCATTTACACTCGGTGCATTGAGGTAGTGTGTGTTCCAATGGAAAAAACAACTTCTGCTAGTAATAGTCAGTTTGAATGAGATTTGGTGGCGACAGTGAGATATGAATTTGGCATATGTAATCAAGGTCACATAGGTCTATGGTTACTTAAAGAAATTAGGGCACATGCAAGACAGTAGGACTATAGTTCCCTTTTCATTATGCAAATGATAGAACAAACAGGAATTAAACAAAGTAATAAGAAATTTAAGGGGCATGAGGGGGAAAAAGAAAAGTCCTTCAGGTCACAATTTAAATTCTCAAAACAAGGAGGGCTTAACAACTGCCCGAGACTTCACCATGGTAAAGCTGTAAGATCACTATCTTACAGGAGAGAAGTGCATTAAGAAAATTAGCCGTCGTAAAATGAGCAAAATAAAGGCTGTAGAGTGTAACTTAAGAGGTCTCAATTTACAGCAAATGCAAATAACATTCTTAACCTGAATGTGCCCTTTATAACAAAAGAAACCAACAAACCCTGTATAAGGCAGTCATATCAATCCATATGCAGTTGAGCTGAAACAGTTCTCAAAAAGGATTTTAACAAGGTAGTGCTGATATCATATCCCATTACGTCCAGGCAACAGCACCCTCCGGCGGCAATACATGTGAGGAACAAAAATAAACCAATAACAGTTCATTACAGCACACACCCACTAAATGAGACAAGAGAGATTAGAATGGAGTTGGACGGTCATCTCGGCCCAGTTCTCACTGAATGCAAGGTGCTAATATTCTTCAGCGGCTTTGGGAATTAGAGTACAAATACACAAGCCAATTAGAGAGAAGTCAAGTGCACTTTAGCACAGGGGCATAAACACGATAGTTACTACATTAAAGGATGCAGTGAAAAGTGTGCAAATAAAATTAGATAAAAATAGGGGCAAGAGATAAATAATCTTACAGGAAAGAGGCATAAGTGCAAAGAGGTAAAGAGAAACAGGGGGACAAAAACAAATTGGGTGGAAGTAAACGGGACAAATTAAATTGGTACAAGTGCAAAAGAGGTTAGTCGCAGCATAAACCATAGATACAGGTGAAAATGTTAAATTAATAGGGCACAAGTACAAAGCAAGCACAAGTTTAAACTCATGATACAGGAACATACAGCCACACCAACTACAATGGAAAGGATTAAAGGAGGATTTTTCTTAAAGCAAAGTTTGACAAGCACAGCTAAAAGTGTAGATGTCATTTGTAAAGACTAAAGTGTACTCCACCATAAAGCCATTGAGAAACCTTGCTCAAACAAATAAAGACTCACCGGTCAAAATCGGAGATATACATTTTCTAAGTCTTGAGCCAAGGATTCCAGAGATACAAGACACTTGAATGTATGACAAACTGTTTATGAGTTATGAGCGTGAATGCGTTTGTAGTTGCTGTAGCGCCACCTATTGGCCGATTTGTCATTTTGATACGCTCCCCCCAAATTGAGACCTACCATCTGGCAAAGTCTCAAGTCCTTATGGTTTGGTCTGCACGATCTGTTTTATAGCAGAGGAATAACAAAAGTCTTAATTACTATAGGTTTAACACTTCGCATTTGAACAAGACATAAAAGCAACCATTAAACAGGCAGGTTTTATACAATACAACTTACACCACTTAAAAAGAAAGAGACAGCATTGCTGAGGGGGAAACATGACACTTAATGCATGATTACCCACTAGTTACACTGAAGTCATTCCAGAGGAACACCTGAAAGCCTTCACTTTAATTCTGCTAGTAATAAGCAGTTAGAATGAGGAGAGAGTTGAGCATTTTAAAGCCTCTAGGTTTATTTAGCACTTAATACAGAGGGCAATAAGGTCACAGGTGCATGAAGGAAAAGAAAGCATGGTGAAAAGAAATGGAAACGCAAACTGAGGATTTCTTTTAAAAGGGGCAAAATCTAAGGTGCAGAGAGGCATAATGGACATGCATTAACAAGAGGGAACAAAATAAGAGTCCAATTTATAGATGGTATTAAACCAGTTGTTTAGGGTTAGCTTACAGGAAAAGGGGCAGAAATGTAAAAAAGTTGTATACTGAAACAATGGGTACATTTGTAGTGCTCAAAAGATGCTTTGTCTTTATGCCTCTTATTTCTGGAATTGTATGAAGTAGAGATGGACAGAAAATGTAATATAACATGTCAAACTCAAATACAATGTGGAAGTAACATGATCGCATACCTGCAAGAGCATTCATTTCAGATGAATTGGTCAATTAAGTTAATTTTAACTAATCTAACCCTTTCCACACACAAATGACATTAAAAGCACAAATGTGACCACATACACAAGAAACTAATCAAACACTTCTAGAAATAAGCTAATTGTCTGAAATTTGCAAACAATCTGAAAATATCCATGTCTAGATGAAGTCCAACCACCTGAACTTCCACAAATGAAGGCCTGGTACTAGAGCACAAGAGCAAAGTCTAACATGATCTCAGACATTCATTGCTCCACCTGGTCAAATTTAAAACAGTTTACCAAAGCAAGCTCTCCACATCTCCAGAGCTCAAAGA
The DNA here is from genome assembly GCA_037043235.1 of Rhodeus uyekii. Classification (NCBI taxonomy): domain Eukaryota; kingdom Metazoa; phylum Chordata; class Actinopteri; order Cypriniformes; family Acheilognathidae; genus Rhodeus; species Rhodeus uyekii. Next base: position 184,958 of record JAWRVZ010000489.1, on the reverse strand, counting down.
CCAAGTGAGATCAGAAACCATAAATGCTTACCGAGGACAATGCTAAAGTTTTCAAAGGTTAGGCCAAGGAACAGAACAGCATCAAGCAGCTGCACATCTGAAGCATAAGCTGAAGAACTACAGGAAACAGTCCATAGCCCCTCCCAGTCTGTGGTGCATCTGGTCTAATCATGGAAGTAAAACGTACAATAAAAGCAGAAACGCATGACAGTGAAAAAGAAAAGAAAGTTCGGCACTGTATAATTTCCAGTCATTAACCCATCTATCTGATACCAGATCACAAACAGCAGCTGACTGAATATCCTCTGCCTAGCGGTGGTTGACAAACTAGTTGCACTAAAGCATGGGACAATAAGGTTTTGGGGAATAGGGTTCAACCCTGTAAAGAGAACAAGCAAAAATAGAAATAAACCACAGATACCAGGTTGGTCTTCAAACCAGGAAGGAATTCTCATCTGGGCAGCCATTGACTTCACAGACGGGCGTTTCAGCATCATGTTAGAAACCCACTGCAACAAAATCAGTGATTAAATGAGGACTACTAACACTAAGCAGGAGAGTATAGACAAACAACAACACTACAGTTCTTAGGTTTGGAGGTTAAGACACAAGAGATGCTCTCAAATGGTACACACACTGGAGACATCAAACTAGAAGACAAGATCTCAACAGAATAGCAGAAAGTAAATAACTGACATAAACAGAAAAATAATAAATAGTTCAAACAAAGAGTGTGAGTGAGTGGTTAAATACTGTGGTGATGAGCAGATCAGGTGCAGGTGATGGCTGAGTGACAGCAGGTGATGAGCAAGAGGAATGCTGGGAATTGTAGTTTTGAGTGATATATGGCTGAACAATCTGTGAATGAAGTATGGAGTGAATGAGGGAATAGCAGTCAGAGGAACTGTGACTGTCACTTCACAAAACTACATTTCCAAATAATATTGATAACCAAATAGTTTCCTATAATCCTAATTTGAAGGGTGTGGAAGGAATTGGCGTGTTGCTAGCTTTCCTGTAGCTCAATCAGTAGAGCATTGGTTCGATCCCAGAGTAAGCAAGCAAATGCGTAAATGTAAATCTCCAGCTGGAATAAAGGTTAGGGTTTGGATCTGTCAGAGAGGGAAAACAAGCCTGGTGTGTGTTCTTGTGCAACGGTCGCCACTCAATGCCTTTAAGACTGCCGGAGTTAAAACTGGGTCTGGGAGGAACAGCTGGCAATTAAAGCTCGTTCTCATCACACTTACAAAAAGTGAAAAGTGAATTTACCACAATACATTTAAAAAAAATTAAACTTAAATTTTCTAAAGTCTGTGTGAAAGCAGCAAGAGAAAAATATGAAAAAGAAACTCAAAGAATGGTGAAACACTGGCAGAGAGCAGCTGCTATCAGACTAATAAACACATAAAAATGGATAAAAACAAGTCAGCATTAATGAATACAATCAATAAATATTTACTGATAATTTGCACATTAAGTCTCAATTTTCATAACCTATTAACAGTGTAAGGTTTATAAAAGCAGTACATAAAAGTGATTTTAAAATGTACAGGGTTAGGGTTAGTAGTTCTTACATTTTTATCCCATTATAAGTATCATTACAAAAAGCATAATATTAATATAGAATAGATTTGTCTTTTAGTTGACACATTTATATTTGAATACTGGACTCAAGGAACCCCTAACCCTAACTCAGGAGACACACGTGCAGTGTCAAACGCACCTCGGGAGAGATGCGCAAAGCCAAAGCCGACGCAGACGCCTATGCAGGACTGTGCGATGTGCAGGGAGACTTGCCCTGCTCTCAAAGAGCATTTCAGCCGGACACACGACGTAGCGAACCCCCGGGAGATGAAGCTTCTCGTGGCCCTGTCGAAGGGCACCAAGGTTGGAAAGAATGTATTCCCAACTGGGAAGCGCCCGCCTGGACCGTCACCTGCTGCGGGTCCACCGCTGCACCTTGGAGCAGCAGAGGCAGTACCCGATCAAAGCCTATCGAACCCAGGCCCTTCGTGAGCTTGGGCATCTCCGGGAAACATGCCCTGATCCCCCCATGGTTTCGGAGCTTGACAGCATCTCGGTCACCGGCCCAGAGACCGACCACCTCGAGCAGATCCAGCCCGTGTTAGACTCGTTCTGGGGGGGCTTCCTTTGGCCCAGGCCGTCCCACAGGCGCATAATATATATATATATATATATATATAATATAATATATTTTTTACAGATTATGCACAAATAAAATAAACCTTTAGATATTGGTATAATTAGGCACAAATTAGCAGAAGCATGATTGAAGTAGGGTTAGTTTAAAAATAAATAAAAAGCCCACACAAGTGAACCAAAAATGTATCCACAAATGAAGGGACAGAATATTTAAGAATTATTCAAGTAAAATTGCATACCTTAAAGACAGTCTGTCAAATATAAGGCGTTTTTCACTTTTGTACTTTTCCAACATTGCGCTAAGTTTGACTAACAAATAGGATATAATACAAGGGTAAAAGAGGGAACAAGGCACAGCAACAAGGGAATTTATGAATAGTGACCTAAAGAACATGTCAAAGTTGTGACTGTAGCTAATGGGACAAATGAAGCTGCTTAAGTGTACAAATAAATAATTTAACTTCAAAAAAGGTGGCACAAAAACAAGTGACAAATGCATAGGCTTAAATTAAAAGGTCACCAATCTGAAGCAAGCACAAGTTTAACCGCATGAATCCACACCAACTAGAACAGAATTAATTAAATACTGATTTGTGATGTAAAGTCTGACAGGCACGGCTGAAATGTGGAGAACATTCATAAATATTGGAACATGCGCCAGCATAAAGTTGTCGAGGGGAATATTTCTCAAGCATAAAAAAAAGACAGAGTTCAGTTTAAAGTTCTCTAGAAGGTCAACAGCACTCAGTGAACATGACTGTCCATCAAGGCAAGCAAGTCAAAATAAAATGACTGCAGGCGCAAGAAAAAATACAGATGGTTTCATCCTCCCTGCAGCGTTTGGACCCTGTACACCACCCCAGACGTCAGAAAATCCTCACCCCTCCTTAACTGATAATAGTGGCCCAGTTTGACTCACAAACACCATTGATGCCCTACCTGTGCCATCTCCAAGTTTCCTACATGCCTACCTGAAGGAAAATCCCATCCTTTGGAGCATCCCTCGCCACCTGTGGAGTGATTTCAAAAGCCTGTAAAAACTAAACTCTGGAGAAAAAAAAAAGACGACACCTGTATACCAACCTGGGGCAGAAGTTCTGGCTCTGCTTCAAGGACATCCACCTTTGGCTGCCGTGTTGCACTTCAAGTCCCAGACACAACGGTCTCTTCACCTTACAAAAACAGTGCAGCCACTTACAGATTAAACCTACCACCGCATTATCAACACTTCTGGTAATTCCCACAGAGTCTGGAGCAGCTGATGGTCCTCCTGTAGTGTTGGAAGAAGGGCCAGTGTATGCAGTCCAGGCCAGCTTGTCTCGGCAGCAGGGAGGTCAGCTAGAGCATCTCATTGATTGGGAAGAATATGGACAAGAAATAGTCAGTACCACATGATCTGCCCACGGGGGGTTCAATCACTTACGACCAACTTATCCTGATCCCAGTCACCTGAAGTCTAACACCCCACCCCCCCAGTTTAGAATCAGAGAGATTCTGCACACACTGTACAACCAGCTCCTGAAAAGAATAAGGGTATTATACGCAGCGCTCTATCGACAACAAAACGGTTCTTGCCATGAATAGAAATACCTGAACACAGAAATCAGCTATTGTCAGACGCAGGGAAATGTGCTGCTGTGTGAGGACTTAAATGCAAGAACTGGATCTGAAAGCGATAGTGTAGATTCAAAGGGCAATGAATGAGTCATTGGTCAGACCCCTCGAACGACAGGAAATCTCCCACTGAGAAACAGCCTTGATCAAACTGCAAGTAAAACTGGTAAAGAGTCATTGAGTCTCAGGCCTGAATGCCCTTAACAGCAGGATCAGAGGATGCTTTAGGGAGGGTCGTGTGTTCAGGTCTTGGAGCTAGTGTAGTTGACTACTCCATCAGTGACATGGACCAATCCTCCATTCATCACCAAACAGCAAAGCTTTCTGATCATAACCAAACACGCCAGAACAAAACCAGCATCAGATCCAGAGATACAGATAGGCTCCAAACAGCAGAGAAATTAATCCAAGCCCTCAATTCAGAAGAACGAAAATATAAAAATCCAATACATTCATAGAAAATTTGAAAACCGATACCAGCCAGGCAAAGAAACTGTGGATGAATACAGCTCACCTAGAAATCCCTTGAACCGAGCCGATGATGAAAGAACGCACTTAGGAATATGCCTGTCGAAGCAACCATCCAGTCAGCAGATACACCACTTTCCAACCTCTCCTGGACCACAAGTCTCTTATATTGACACCATGGCATCCAAATACGGGAGACCAGGCAAGCCCAGGAAATTGATGACACACTGGACCAGTTATACAGTTTAAGCTGGCCAACAGAAAGCCACTAGGACAATTTAAGACCTTGTGTACAATAAGTGCTTGCTGTACAGTTAGGATAAACCTTTCCTGAGATGATCTTCCACAGAAATGCAGACAGCTGGTCATGCCTGCAAACAAGCAGCTGAACGGCAAGGCCTGGATGGGACAATGTCCTTGATCAGAGAAATACACAATGATATTGATTGTGACCAAAAAGTTGTGTTTGTCTGACGCAAAAACCATGCAAGGAAACCAGAGCACCGTTCAAACTGGTTTTCAGTGATTTCTTAGTTCATCCCATCACACAATTACATTACTCAAGATGTTGAGGACACCCACTGGAAAACAGAAACCCAACTAAACCTTGCCTATGACAGCACACTTTTAAGTATCCAGATTTACAATTCTCAAGAAAAAAAAGAAAGAAAAAATACCTTTACACATCTTTACATTTTATTCCCTGCATTAACTAGCACAAAAAAAACAAGACAACCATCACAATAATATTTACTCGCATTGAGCAACCACAGGAAGAAAAAAAAACCTCAAAACCTACATCTATAAAACGAGGGTATTTTCAGAGCATTTTAGGCAGTTAGGGTTAAACTTGAAGCATTCAGCCATTAATCTTGCTCAAATGTTGAGTGAATGAAGTGTTACACTGACATTTAAAAACATTCACAAGAGTAAAGGTGAAAATGCTTCACATGTTGCAAAAACACAGGTCAAACTTATTAGACTTTAAGTGTATTACTCCGCAAACAAGCTTGCACAGGCCATATCTTAATATTTAGTTAAAGCAACTCAATAAAAGCTTTACTATTTCCACTGCTAATGGCAGTGAGTATTTTACATCCATAATATTAATTCCATGTATAATATAACTCAATCCAGTAATGCTTATAAAAGTTCATCACAAGAATTATAAAGCCCTTTGTAACATTAACATTGATGTGTCAATGCATGTATTTTCACCATAAGATAATTCTCCATGACTGAAAACAAAGTCTGATATAACAACCTTTATTAACCCAGAAAAAGGAAAGGGATTTAGAGTAGGGATGGCTGACGCGAAACTAACGTTTCGACACAGTGTCGAGATCCCGAAGCATAGATGTTTCGAAACACAGAACCAAAACTGATTCAAAACACCCATGTCACGTGACTATGGCTAAACAAAGCTTCTGCGCGTTTCACAAGTGTTTGGACAGGTGGAGCTTGCAGAGTCTGCGTTTGATCGACAGGAGTTAATGCAACTTCACCTTATCACAACTATGTTCATTTCTAGAAAGAAACAGCATCTACGAGGATTTCCAGTCAGGATTTAGACCATATCATAGTATTGAGACTGCACTCATTAGAGTTACAAATGATTTGCTTTTATCATCCGATTGTGGTTGTATCTCTCTGTTAGTGTTACTGGACCTTAGTGCTGCATTTGTTACTTCATGCGAAAAAAATTAGAATACATTTGTTAGTTCAAAAGTTAGTTCATGCGTTCATGAGTTCAAGGCTAGATTATTGTAATGCTTTACTAGGTGGTTGCTCTGCACGCTTAATAAACAAATTCCAGCTGGTCCAAAATGCAGCAGCTCGAGTTCTTACTAGAACCAGGAAGTATGAGCATATTAGCCCAGTTCTGTCAAACCTGCACTGGCTTCCTATTAAACACCGAATACATTTTAAAATCTTGCTAATTACTTACAAAGCATTAAATGGATTAGCTCCACAGTACTTGAGCGATCTCTTAACACATTATAGTCCTTCACGTCTATTGCGATCCCAAAATACTGACCAGCTTATAATACCTAGAATATCAAAGTCAACTGCTGGCGGGAGATCCTTTTCCTATTTAGCTCCTAAACTCTGGAACAGTCTTCCTATTACAGTTCGGGAAGCAGACACACTCTGTCAGTTTAAATGTAGACTAAAAACACATCTTTTCAACCTGGCATACACATAACACATTATACATACATTTTTAATCCAAATCATGTAAAATGATTGTTAGGCTGCATAATTTAGATAAGCCGGAACCGGGAACATTCCCATAACACCTGATGTACTCGATACATCAGAAGAAGAATGGCATCTACGCTGATATTGGTCTCTGTTTATTCCGAGGTTACCGTGGTCAGCTGGATCCGGGCCGTATCCAGATCAGATGAAGGACCTGGACACGAGCACAGCACTGCCCTGAAGTGTGTGTGGAGACCGTGACTCTACTAGACCGTCCCCTGTGACGATCATAAACCCATCTCTAACCGGACCAAATTGGACTTCATATTGGACTTGAATTGTTGTATAATGATCATGCACTGTTTGGCTGTTGGCCAGAGGAGAACTGGTCCCCCGACTGAGCCTGGTTTCTCCCAAGGTTTTTTCTCCATTCTATTCTTCATTCGTTACGTCACCTGCCGGAGTTTTGGTTCCTTGCCGCTGTCGCCTATGGCTTGCTCAGTTGGGGAAACTTAACACTTAAAATTCATCAATTGTATTGATTCGCCTGCTCTTTTGGGGCTTCTGTTCAGCCAAACAAACTTTGTTTATATTGTTTTTCCTGTAAAGCTGCTTTGAAACAATCTACATTGTAAAAAGCGCTATATAAATAAAGGTGACTTGACTTGACTTGACATGTAAATGTGCCTGACTGAATGAATTAAAAAAGTGTGTATGGATCTAGTAGAAAACAACATTTTGGCACATTTTACTACACCAATATTTTTTAATTGACCATTACATGTCACATGGGTCAAAACTAAGCCGCTGTTTCTGGTCCTCAGAGGATGCGTTAAAGGAAACACAGGCCGTTAAACTAGAGCTTCTCCTCTAATGAAATACACACTTTCAGCACTTTTTACTGGAGCAAACTTTCTTTATAAACCAGAGAACTCGGCACATAAAATACTGCACGTAGAGCCTGTTCGGCTTTCAGTAAATTATTGTTTTATTGTTTTACACACACTAGGATTTCCGGCAAAAGAGCTGAAAATGTCCTAGATCAGCTCCTCATGCCAGTGTTTGGTATGAAGGATGAAGATGAAGATGAAGAAGCATCTGCTGGCACTGTTGCTGAAGCAGTGAAGGCTCTGAATTAACTGACTGCCGTTCCTCTGCTTCTGCATTTGTGATATATTCAATCCGGCTGATCCAGAACATCCCATCACGAAGAATGAAGACCAGTAAGCTAATCTCTCTCTCTATCTCTTTGGTCTAAAGCTCTGTGGCGTGTTTTTTAACAGCCTTAGATTTGTCTTCTGTCTCGTATTGAATCACCGCATATTGAAGCAAACTGCACTGAATCAAACCGCACTGAATCAAACCGCACTGAATCAAACCGCACTGAATCAAACAACACTGAAGCAAACTGCATTGAATCAAACTGCATTGAATCAAACAGGGGCATTTTCTTCGTACCTCGCTAACTCACTTAGCTGGATTAGATTGTTGACGATTTCGCATGATCTTGGATTGTTCTGTTCTTTGACGCTCATCCGGGACTTGTTGTCATAGTAACAGGTCCGCTGAAGTGAACCTGCTCGGAGCAGCTTACTTCAAGTTAGCAGGATTAGTTCACGGCTTTATAAGCGGAGGTGAAATGGGAAGTTTGTCACAACATGTCCTGTCCGTTTTTACGAGAGAAACCTGTTGCTGAAGGTGCAATATAATTATAAAAAAAAAAAATAAAAAAAAAAAAATAAATAAATATATATATATATATATATATATATATATATATTATATTTCGTTTTTCACGTGAGCGTATAATTTATCTAGTTAATTTAGAATTAGTCGTAGTCGGCGTTAACTACAGCTCGTATTGCCTTGCGCTACTTTGCGAGCGGCACGTTCATTTACACTGTTGGGATGCGGAGAACGGAGTGCTGTGTGTTGTGCCATTCACAAAGTTACCAGCACTCAAGCAGTCATTTTTGAAAAAGGGGGAACTTTGCACACAGTTTAGTTTACAGTTTATTTTATTTATTTAAAAAAAATCCAGCTGATCATCTCTTTCCTGTGGAATGAAATAAATAAATCATGCAAGGTCCTCAATAGTACAGTGTGTTTATTCGTGTATTTTATTAACTTTGAAGTTCCTCTTGAAGCAATTCAATCTCAAGTCGGACTTTTTGCTTTATTAGTTTTTGCAATTCTATTTCATTAATTGACTCTTTTTTTTTGCAGCACAGCGCAAGTAGTAAAGATACTATTTTGCAGAATATTTTAGCATTTTACTTTTACTTGTTCCCAAGTTCTAGTGGGTCCTGTGGTGGCTCTAATATAAAAGATGATTATGAAATACAGTACAATTAATATGAGTCAATATAATTACACACACGATCACTAGGCTACTCACAAATTTAATTTGTCGGCAACTTTTTGCCAGTCCTCTCTCCTGGCTTTTGCAGCTTTAAAGTGTTGCCTTGTGTTTTAATTAAACACTGAAATTCAGCGACGTGCGCGCCAAGAAATACTGTGCGCGCTCTTTCAGCATGCTCACTGACCAATCAAAATGTTGCTGATCAGTGTTTCTACTGTCGATACATTTCCCCTTTTAAGCCAGCACATGAACGCGCAATGGTCTCAGATAACTTAATGCAGCTATACTAATCGTGAACAACAGGTGCGTTTGAAGAACGCATGTGTCATCTGATCTTGGATGTAGTAAGCGACGTACGAAGAATATGCCCCAGCACTGAAGCAAACTGCACTGAAGCAAACAGCATTGAATCAAACAGCATTGAAGCAAACTGCACTGAAGCAAACAGCATTGAAGCAAACAGCATTGAAGCAAACAGCATTGAATCAAACAGCATTGAAGCAAACAGCATTGTAAAACAGATATGTAAAGCAATTGCCCTTTTAGAATCAAATGAAGATAGGAAGGGAAAAGCAGTAAAAAACAATGCATGAGTTAAAAACTGAATGTGTGTCTTGTTCTTCTATCTTTTCACATGATGATTGTTTTGTTCGAGTGGACAAACACATGATGGAGGAGGACATGTGCAATCCGGCTCACCGCCCTCCCATCAACGATCCTCGCCAACAACGATGCAAAGAGTCCAGTTTTCCCGACCTGTACCCTGACCGAACAAGTCACCATCAACCTCCCTTCAACGATGACAACGACGACAACAACGACAACAACGATGAATGCAAAACATGCAGTGGACGGACATATGGTCCTGCAGCGGGACCAAGCGCTCCACTTGAACCTCCTCCCAGCTATTCAGCAAAACCATCAGCAAAGGTTAAAAAGACATTCAAAAGTCAACTGACTCATGTCGTGACCCCACCACGAGGCAAAAGGGACGACAAGTCCTGCAATACAGGATGCCGGTGATAGAGGTGGCAGGAGGAGATGGAGCGACGAAACTCACAGCACAGATCACAACTGCATTTCCAGTGCAAAAGAACATTGAACTACAACTGGCACTGGTAAATATGTCTGGACTGAATGTCAAAGGAGGACAACAACGAGGCAGGGGAAGGGGAAGGGGAAAAGGACGAGGTGGACAAAATCGACAACCAGTCGCTGACCCAGACACCTGTTTTAACTGTGTCAAAAAGGGACACTGGTGCAATAAATGTCCTGATGCTATGGAAAAAAAGAAAACAGGGCTAAGGACAAGCGGACTGAAACGGGGAGGCGGTGAGCAACGAGAGCCGTGTCCATCCAAAAGCAGATGAGTATTGTCCAAATTCTTTTTTTCTCTCTCGCTCCTTGCAATGAAGAAACGCTTGCTGATGTGTTTTTCTGCTCCAATGTTTCTCTGCCTTTGGTAGAGTTTACAGTAGAAAATACTCCCATAACATTCTTGCTAGATTCAGGGGCCACAAATTTAGTAATTATTGAAACAGAATTGCCCAAGCCAATATCCTTGTCAGGAAAGTGGGCTTCTTGAAGTGCCACAGGACATGGGGTTGAAGAGCCCTATACCACTGCTTTAACATGCATGATTAATGAAAAATCATTTGTACAAGAATTACTGATCACTCAGACATGCCTGTGTAATCTATTAGAAAGATGATTTGCTATGTAAATTGCATGTGAATATTTACTGTGATGAGTCTGGTCTCACTGCTGATATGCGGTTACTCTCTAAATCTGCTGAATTGTTTGTGTACGACTTCATGGTCGGAGCAGATTTACATTGTACAGGATTATGTCAGCAATGAACTGGACAATGAATTTGCGCTGCGATGGGGGCCAATGGAAATTGAAGAATTGATGTCTGATTGTCTGTACTGGAGTAATGAGTGGTGCGTGGTTGGCATAAAATTGTCAGAATTTTATGACATAGCCGACGCACGACCACACATTTCTCTTTGAAAAACCACTAAAAACACAGTGGAAAGATGCAGGGCAATTTATCCCAAAAATTTGGAGAAATTAAAGATTGGGAAATGATTGAACAGGCTTGAAAAATATTTCAAAGCACCAGTACTGGTTGGTATAAACAAGCATGCTATGAATCATTGACAGCACAGAGAACAATAATGATGATTGACGACTCAATCGAGAGACAACTGACACGACTGGACAAGACTGAAATTCCTAAAGGACTAGAAACCGTGGCAGACAGTTTATGGGCAAAAGATAAGTACGACGTCGATTTAATAATAGGATGTAACCCTGTTCACATCACATCAAAAGGGGACTATAGACCAAAAAATATATAATATCCGTTCAAACTAGAAGCAATCGACGGTATCACTCCTGTGTTTAATGCGCTGTTAGACAGGGGAGTGATTACAGAATGTTTAGATTACCCTGTGAAAACACCAATTTTACCAGCATAAAATAAAAATATAAATTAATTAAGAAACAATTAGAGATAAAGGTCAGCCGACCAAATGGTGGTTTTATTTGAGACTTATAGGCTGTCAAAAAGTAGTACAGCCTAGAGCCCCAAATATGCCGAAACTCTAAAGAGGCCGCAAAGTAAATCCCTCTAAGGTTGTTATAAACAAGACCAAGGTCAAGATGAAGTTTCCATTGGAAACAGGGCAGCTGACATGGTCATGCCACACTCCCTTTCACTTAGAATACAGATAGGTTTGATGGAGAAACTACAATGAGTAATGTTGAGCAACTAATGCAACAATTCTCTTCAACAACAGATAAACTCAGATTGGCAGACGGACTCTGGTTGGTCCTAAATGAAAAACATTATTTAACATCTGATTTCTTTCAGGCAAATGCAAGATTGACACATGGGTTGGACCATGTGTCAAAAGGGGGAATGCTGACTGCAATGCTGCTATGCTGCTATGCTCACTGCTATGCTGCTATAAAACAAAATTGGTTTACAAAAAGTTTTTCCACAGTGGCAGCTGAATATTGCAGCAGATGCAGCATTTGCGCCGCCAACAATGTAGAACGGGGTCAGGTAATGAAACGGGTAGGGTATCCAAGCCCAGATAGACCATTTTCACAATTGATGATAGACTACATTGAGCTAACACAAGAAAATAAATAAATAAATAATAGCAATATTGTCTAGTGGCAGTCGACATGTTTTGAAAATGGGTCGAAGCCATGCCCACCACTAAAGCAGATGCCAAAGGGGTAGCAAAACTGATAGCACTAAGATCGTGCCCAGATGGGGCATCCCCGAGAAATTATCCAGTGACAATGGAACTCATTTTGTCAACGAAGCTATAAAGCCGTGGAAGAATTCTTAGGAACTTCCTGGAAATACCATTGCTCCTATAATCCACAATCAGGAGGAGCAGTGGAGAGGGAAAATGACACCCTGAAAAATAAATTGGTAAAAATGTGTGAACAAACAGGGTTGGCTTGGACAAAAGCACTACCAATAGCACTAACATATATGAGAATGAGGATAAGGGGAAGGTCAAACCTTTCTCCCTTTGAAGTTATTTTGGGCGTCCTCATATGGGCTGGGAACCACAAAAACCTAGACCAATACCTGACACCACTTTATGTGAACATGACATGTTACAGTATTGTGTTGAACTGGGTAAGGTTTTCTCTAATGTCACCCAACACGTTAACGCAGCATTTTGATTGACAACAGAAAGACCTCTGCAAAATATCAGGCTGGGGGACTACGTTCTCGTAAAGGACCCGAGGCAGAAACATTGGAAGCAGAGGCGCTGGATTGGGCCATTCCAGGTGCTGCTACTGACCCAAACAGCAGTGAAAGTAGCTGAGAGGAGAACCTGGATCCAAGGGACACACTGTCAAAAGGTGCTGGAACAACGAGTAGCAACGCAACAACAATGACATATACCATTTACAACCTAGTCGTTGGCAAATGATGAAGAGATCAGTGGCCGAGGGATCATTATACACATTGATAAAATGTCATATTACCATGTTTTAAGTTTTCAAAAATGAAAAAGGTGTGGAGTGTGATAGAAATTTTATTTCTTATGTACTTATTAATCTCTAGAAGTATATGCACTTATTAATCCTTATCCTTACATGTAAGCAAGCTTATCAATATAACTGAATGTTCTGTTTCTGTTATATGTTGCTAGCAAGCACAGACCCAAACTGTACCTAGTACATGAAGAATACATATTGTGTTTCGTCATTAAGCGTGACGAGCTGATCTGAGAAAAAGCAAGGTGGGGGCTTAGAAAACTGTATAAAAAGTAATGAAACTTTATGCTCTTTGCCTTCACATGCTTAGACGTTGTCTGGGTGTGTGAATGCCTTTCTTGCAAGAAATAAAGCTTTAAGATTGTTATACCTTTCGAAAATCTCACTTGTGCTTTAAGTGTTTTGTTGGTCTTTAACATAAGTTTATCTAGTTTCTAGAAAATATAGTTTGGTAAGAACACTCTAATCTTCTGCTGATATTTTTTCCCCCTTCGGATGAGATGTTAATCCGAGTTTCTGACTCTCTGTGGTCATTAAAAATCCCAGGATGCCCTTCGTAAGAGTAGAAGTGTAACTCTGCCTTCCTGATCATCCCATACTCTGACTGGTTTCATCGCTCTCTCTCTCTCTCAATCAGCTGGTGTGTGATGGCCGTTCTGGCGCAGTATGTCTGCCGTCGCTTCATCCGGGTGGAGATGCACTCTGGTGTTGTTTGAGGAGATCCCCCCCCCTTCCATGTAAAGCGCTCTGAAAAGCGCTATATAAATGTAATGAATTATTATTATATTGTGCCAGTTCTGCCATCTAGAGAGTTTATTCGTTCTAGTTCACATCCACAAACACTGGAGTTTTGCATAACTTTCTTTAAATTTTAACTCTCACTAAAACTCTTGTTTTTTATTTTATTCCTCACTCCTCAGTCATTGTTTGTGTGCTGTGGAAGAAACATGTTTATGTCTTGCTGTTCTTCAGCTGGTTTGCAGAAGTTCATCCGTTACTTCAGCTTCAGCCGTGGACAGTTGAAGATATTCAGAGGTAAAGACTGCAGTGAGTGCATGCTGTGATGTTTACTGATGTTTAATGATAATTATAATCTGAGCAGTCAGACTCTGTCACAGGTTGGCAGAGAAACGATGTGTTGGGCATTTTTGTTTTCAGCTGGTCTGGGACTCGTGAGAATAACAGTGACGTGATGTGTGACAGATTCATCCCGCCTCCACCCATAACCCGAATGCAGCAGAACTCACAGTACTGGAAGATTAGAGATTTAAAATCTAATTTAGAGCAATAAATTAGATTCTCCTCCTTCTCCTCCTACTTCCTGATCTCGAACTGTGCAGACGTGTTTTCATCTGCTCTGCCCTCTGCTCTGCCCTGGCGCTTCGGTATTTCGTCTATTTGTCTTTTTTTTCTCTGACCCGCTGCTTGCTGGACTCCTGAAAATACTGAAATGGAACTGATTAATTGGTCAATCAGTGCGATTGATAAGATTTTTTCACAAAGAAAGGCTTCTCCGGGAGAGCCCACCTGCCCGGACGGGACCTTTGCTGCTGGGTATGCGATGGACCGATGGAACAACTGGCAGGTCCTGTGCCTGGAGACACTGTCCGTAGAAGATGCAGAAGATCTATACATGATTGGATTACTGATAGCGGGGTTCCTATTCTTTGGCTTTGGGATTGCCCTGACCTATCGAAAGATTGGTAAGACAGCTGCGAGCAAATTCACCGAGCCGCTGTCTGTGGAAATTAAGAAATGCCCCGAGGTGGTGTGTGACCGACTGAAGGAATTAGATCAGAGAATGACACAGATGGAGGAACTGAACCGTAATTTATGCGAACTGAACTGTAACAACGCAGTCCGAACAGCGAGTCAGATCGGTGAACTTTCACGGACTGTAACCGGTCTGGCCATGAGATTAGACGAGGATCGAACGCGAACGCTGAGGACCAAAACTGATTGATTGTTCATGATCCGGACAAATTACCGAAGATCATCAAATGGATTAAAATCTGTATTTGCCCCTATCTCTCGGTTTGGGAAGTCAGCTGACAGCCTGGTATCTCTCTCTTTCCCTGGGAACTGCCTTATCTCCAAGGACAAACCATAGAACTGAACTAAAACATCTGATGTTATGGCTTCCACAGATCCGTCTGCCTGTCTTTATCTATCCTTACCTACCCCCCTCTCCCACCACACAAAAAATTCCAACATGTGCCCACGTGTGCTGTGACATGTCTTGTTATCTGTTTGTGTTGCTATGTAAGGCTTGCTAAACTGCATTGCATTTCTTGTATTTCTATATTTCTGGAGAGCGCGTGGCGGCGCCTGATAAAGGCTGCGGCTCGGAGGCTTGCTCCATCCGTCATTTCGTTATACTGTACTTGTACATGTGTAATGACAATAAACTTGAATCTAATCTAATCTAATAACATCAATTTAGGACAGACCCTAAGGCTTACATATACTACTAAAAATCTTCTGATCTAATCTAAATAAAATCCCCTTGATGCAAAAAGAAATGATTATATTTGCCCCTAGAATACAAACACACAGATGCTTATGATAAAGCGTGAGAGTCATTTGGTGTTTTGACAGAAGAAGATTCTTCAGAGTCCCAGAGCATCTTCAGTCACATGACTTCCCAACAAGATGTTCCCGTCCCTCACACACTGAGACAGGCCGTCCACTGAAACACACACACACACCTCCACACTCAATCCACATGGTAAAACATGTACAGCAAGCGCTGAATGAATGAATGAATGTTGTCTCACGTTTCTGAGAGCGAATCCATGCCGCCGCTTTCATGGCCACAAACTGCCACTCAAGCTGGTCATCTGATCGACATGAATACAACCAGATCAGAGCCAGAACGGTGGCCCACACTGACCGGTGCAGCTGGAACACACAACCTCACGTCACACACACACACTAAACCAATCATGACGTAGCTGAGGATGTGACATCATCGGCCCCACCTGTGCTGGTCTGTGATTGGCCACCTCGTCCTCTGTCTTCCCGAACACGTGAGCCAGCGCGGCGTTGAGTTCCCAGCATCCCGAGGCCTTCTGAAGAGAGACGAGCTGGATCAGCGGGTCCGTCGGCGGCTCGGGTTCTGCTCAATCACACACAGTTCATGCTACACTTCTGATGTGATCATCATCAGAACACATAGGATTCGTTTTCAGGACAGACGTCATTCGTTTTGATCGTCAAGCTTTTAACCGGTTAGTATGACGTCTTGAGTGTACGAGCAACTCCATATGGAGAAGATTTCTTAATGTTCATGCGTTTTATCTGCTGTATGGAGAAACTATATTTTGTATTTATTAAAGCTCCTCAATTCCACAATTCCTGCTGGATTCCATTTCTGCACTTTTGATATTGTCTGCTTCCACACTCCTTATTTAGGCAGACATCTATAAACGAATGCCAGTAACGAGTGACTTTCACCATCAGCTGTGAAGATGGCATCTCTTCGATCAACTTTAAATCACAATAAATTCAACTGGCGTAAGACACACAAAAGAAAATCTAACTGCAACCCTAATATAACCTTTACTGTAGAACTGTGTGTGATAAAAGATTGATGCTTTGAGTTAGGGTTATTTTATGAGCACTCTACATAATTATGTGCTTTCCTCTTTTTCATCTCCTATCACTTGCATTAGTTGAAGGAAACAATCATTCTGTTCCATTAGACAATTTGATAAATTCTTAAACTATCTACAAACAATGCAAAATTGTTTAGATCAAATGCACAAAAATGCTTGCAAACTATATTCATGTCCATAAGCAGATAATAAGCGCTTGGTTTTGGGTTGGTAGACACCTTGTTTTGCAGTCTGTCTGTTGTTAGTTCAGTTTTCTCCGTCTTCTGCCCATTTCTGATCGAGTTAGTTCTGTTCAGGTGTTTTGTTTATTAGTCTTGTTTGTTCCTCAGTTGGTGTGTATTTAAGCCCTTGCTGTCTCGTTTTACCTGGTTGTTTTGTTCCTGTTTTGTACTCTAGTGTTTTGTTTGGGTTAGTGTTATAAACTTGTGTTGCATTCAGATCCTGGTTCCCGGTGTGTGTGACAGTGTTATTGCTGCAGCATGGCCTTCATTTGTAAGCCATTGAATTGAGTCTTACAATTGACAACATCTACATGTAATATTTGACATGTAAACATGCAAAAGGTTAGACTACAAGGCTTTTAGTTTTACAGCAGGAAAATACATTTACCCATAATAAATGCTTTAACAGGAGTTACTATTAACTCCAGCTTCTGTTAAGAGCAACAGAGAAATATTCTAGCAAAGGAAATCTTGTACACTTTACAGACGTGGAACGGGAGAAATGACTGGCGTAGTCTAAGATGGGATTGAAATCCAAAAGTAGCTTTGTATGTTTAATGCCATAACGTCTGCATTTAAAACAAATCCTGTCTGATTACAGTAATGTTTTATGAATGACACAGAGTCGTGTTCAATCGTGGCATCAGCTGACACGCGATTAAAAACAAAAAAAAATCAAACAGTGACATTCAGAAATAGTCAATAAGATTCATATACAACAAGAGAAAAGCTCAGTGAAGTATATCTTGTCTTACTCATTTGAGAAGGAGATGCCATTAGAGGAGCCGCCATTGCTACGAATACAGAAAGAAACGGATCAGCATAAAATAATCAAACACTGACATTCAGATCTGGAGGAGAAAAAAAAACACGTTTTCAAAAAAATAATAAGACAAGTTGTGTGTGTTTAAGTCTCTTACACTGTGGAGAACCAGGAGATCCGTTTCCTGAGAATACAGAGAGAAATCGATTCAGTGCATATGCTAAAAAAAAAACATTCAGATACAGAGAAAAAGATAATTTAATATGAAAATACACACAATCTGAGTGAATTTGAGTTTACTTCTCTTACATGCTGCACAATCAAATACCTCCGTTAGTGAAGATTCAGAGAGAAAAACACATCCAAGAATAACAGACGCAACTCAATCAAAACACACTCAGCTCAAATCCATCTTCAAAAACTGAAGTTGGTTGGAGTCTTACATTTTCTCTTGTTTTAGGGATTACCTATATGTATTGGATCTGAAAAACCATCCGTTTTAGTAATTATTTTATCCACATCTTTGTGTCATGGAGGACAACACATGTCCCTCACAGCAGAACCCCTCACTCTGGATCCAGTGAGCGAGTCTGAGATTCTGCTGCTCACAAACATAGAGCAGGTAGAAACCTGGGAGAAGCTTTATTCATGTGCTTGGAGAAATGAAGAGATGCAGTAAAAGCATAACAAATAGAGAAACAAATTATACAAGTTAAAAATTTATTCATACATCTGAACCCCTACCAAGAACATTCATTCCCGAAATTGTCAACAATAAATAGAAATCAACACTCAAACAATTTGGGATGGACTGACCCATATTAGAGGTAAAACAGGGGAAGAACAGGGTGCATTATTTCTTACCGCAGACTCTCTTCCGGGCAGCACGTTTTGGAGCTCTTCCAAGCATGTCTAATAAAGAATTGAATGTCACATGTTGATGATGTGATGTGACACCAAAATTACACTATTATGTGGCAGGAAACTGCTTATGAAATCCTACTTCTAAACAGTCCTGATCCCAGAGAGCTAGTGGCTGCAGCGCTGTGTTTGACTGAGACTGGAGGACAGAGTCTCTCCGGGATCTGGACCGGACTGAGCTGATCTAAACACACACACACACACACACACAGAAATCAGTGAACTTACAGTGTACTGGCACTCTCATCTGCAGCAGCGGCCCCTTGACGGTCTGTTTGCTGTCTTTACTGACGCCGATGAAGGCTGTATGAACACTGCTCACTCCTGCCTGAACGCTGAGCTCCACGATCCTGCTCCGGACGGCCTCCGCGTCTGCTCCTCCGGCACGCTCCTCCAGCTCCAGAGAGCGGATCACAGACCGGGCCGCCAGCTGGTGGATCGTCCGCCTGCAACAAATACAAAGCTGTAAATCTGAACTGCCAGAGTGGTGGAACTAATGCCAGCAGCAATGTCACCCTATAGGCCAAGACTGGTTGCCCACTGAAGCTAAGCATGTGTAAAAGGATTAAAAAGGGACCTATTATGCAAAATTTACTTTTACATGGTGTTTGAACATTAATGTGTGTGGGCAGCATCAGGGCTGAGGGAAAGGGATGATGCAATGAGATGGGCTTTTATTAATAATTTCAAACAAAACTACCCCGAGGTGCCAAACATAACTTGACTGAATGAGTAGCGACATCAACATACGACAATTCAATGACGAACCAGAACAAGACAGAAAACACAGGGAGAATAAATAAGAAACAAACAGAGCAGGTAATGAGGGAGGATAGATGGGGGAACATAGTTCAAAGATCCTTCAAGGATCACATCGCAAAGACGGCCCGATCTTGCAGGATTGCACTGCACAACATCAGGAGGATCAGGCTGTTCCCAACAGAGCAAGCTACACAACTTCTGGTGCAGGCCGTGGTCATTTCCAAAATGGACTTCTGATGGAAATTCCATAAATTATGTTTTCTTTTATTTCATGATTATATTTTACTTCTTGATATTATTGATCAGTGTGACATTGAGTATATTCTGTTTAGTGGAACTAGTAAGGTTGAAGGAATCTAAAGCATGTGCATCTGCTGGCATGGGTGTAGGGAGCTGCACCACCATAGATTTGAACAAGAGGTACATAGAGTAACAGACATCTTTTGACCCAAAGGGTTAGACTTTGACCTAAGAATTAATAGCCTGTCTAAGTATTACTGGACAAGAAGAATTGTGTTTAAGGTGTAAAAAGACTAATCTGTTCCTGGTAGAGGGAGGGAGAGTTTGGGCTTAACCTTGGAGTTTAGAAAAAATATAAATGTTGAACAGCCCTCTCCTTCTTTGTCACACTCTGCAGGGCAGCTTCGGATGTCTGTATGACTGTGTACCTTTTCTTGCTACACAACACAAGAGCAGCCCAAGCAAACTCACAGATCAAGACACTCATCTCATGCACTCACAATAGAAGACAAACACATGAACCATGTGAAACGGAATCCCGAAACAAGACTGGAATCAGAATTTGAACACCACCCCCCACAAAAAAAGTCAGATCACACGGACAGGAAAGGGGAAGTACAAAAGACAAGACATTACAGGAGCGTGAGAGCTCTGTCACAAAACCAAGAAATGACTAGACCAAATGTGACAGAACCCTGACAGGCAGTGTGTTACAACCACCCTAAAAATAGTACAAATTCACCCACTCCTTTTTTTAAATCCCCAGTCTAACAGTCTAATAGAATAAGCCATTTTAATCTTCTGAGGAACGTGACGTTCAGCTTGCTTTGACTCGCCCACGACTATGCCACATTAGCATAGAGCTGGCCTGAGAGTTAGACACTGTCCGCCATGCTGTCCGGGTAGGGTTAGGGGGCCATGACGGGCCGAGGACAATGGGTTAGCTGGCTTAATACGTCTGTGCGGCTGATTGTTTCAGACGGACCGTTTTGACTGCTGCACTGCTGCTGTTTCCTGTTTGCTCAAGTGGATTGCGTTTGTTTGCGTTGTATAAACTTGTTTTTGTTTTAGATCTTAAACTCGACGTTCATTCATATTGTTAAATACAATACTAGATTATTTAATAAATTGTAATCGTTAGCTTTAATCTAAGTCGCTAAACGCGTTAGCATTGTGCTATCTTACTGTCCGTGCATACAGCGTTTTCTCGCTTGCGCCTTTTTTCCGAGTTCATCAAACAACTGGTGAGTTGGATCAACACACGCGGTGAGTCATGTCATCTCCTGTAATTGTTACATGCACTTCCTACTTCATGCATAGTCTGTCTGTCTCTGTCAGCAGCCAGGGCTTCACATGTGATAAATCTAGGGACATTGTCAGGCTGACAGAGAAGATTTCAGAATTAGAGACACGCATCCAAACTTTAATCGAGGATAGTAAGAATGCAAGGGCTTTAGATACTGCTTTGGATGCGACTAGCTTAGCAAACCCTGTACATTGTTCGGTTACACAGCAGGGCAACTGGGTGACTGTGAGACGGCATAATCGCGGGTCAAAAAACCACTGTTCCATTCCGATCAGAACATCAAACAGGTTCTCCCCACTCAGTGACGCACCCACTGAGAAACCTGTTGAAAGTGCCCTAGTGATTGGCGATTCTATTACTCGGAATGTGAAAACAGAGACTCCAGCCACCATAGTCACATGTTTGCCGGGAGCCAGAGCACCTGACGTCAAAGCAAATTTAAAAGTGCTGGCTAAGGCTAATCGTAAATATTCTAAGATTGTTATTCACGTCGGCGCTAATGATGTCCGACTTCGCCAGTCGGAGATCACTAAAACACATAATTTAAAAGGTGTGTGAACTCGCAAGTACGATGTCAGGCACTGTAATTTGCTCTGGCCCTCTTCCTATGCGCAGGAGTGATGAGATGCTTAGCAGATTATCCTCACTCAATGGCTGGATGTCTAAGTGGTGCCCGCAGAATAACATAGGGTTTATAGACAATTGGAAAAGTTTTCACCTGGGATGGTGCCGCTCTTCTCTCTAGTAATTTGGTACATAGTCTTAGAGCTAAACCTTGACTAACTGGGGCCATAGGCGGAGTTTCACTTTTGTGCTTGGGGGGGCACCAGACCACGAGCTCAGTTTTTTATATCATTTATATATCATTAATTTTACATATAAAATACATTTACAGTGAACAATGACTTTATACCAGTGCTTCTCAATTATTTTCTGTCACGCCCCCCTAGGAAGAGGTAAACATTTCGCGGCAAAGACTTTCGCCTTACTGTTTCCATGGTAACGCGTCATGCTTGTCACCTGACATACACAAAAAGAGCACACAAAGCGCTGTATAATAGATCATTCAAAATAGTCACCAACTTGTTGAAACCTAAAAGAAATCTTATGTGGTTAAAAACACTGAGTTGTTGTGATAAATGACAAGCTCTGAGCCCGTCTTTTTTTTTTTTGGATCAGTGCCAGATATCGCGTGAAAACACGTGTGAATTTAGTGGTTGATCACGTGACATATGGACACCGGCGTGATCGTACACGTCAAAGGATGAGGGGATGATTATCTGAACTTCTGCTCTTGTTCAGTGCAAGAAAACCTACTCCCTGGCAAAAAAAGCATGTACCCCAGGGTAACGTGCGCCCCACTATTTGAGAACCACTGCTTTATACAAAGAATAGCGAATAGAACAGACTGTAGTTGCTGTTTTGTTTTGCATCGGCAGTGATAGGGTTAACACGGGGAGTTCAGAAGTGCGGCAAAAAGTGTGTTGGACGGGTGCGCTTGTTACAGTGTGTTGTTCTTCGTTCCGATTAAAGTTCATAAACAGAGCCTCCCTTGACCTGTCATAGAACTACTTCAGACATTACAATATCTTACCTAATGCAGAATAAGCCGCCTCTTTTTCCGAGATGCGTAGATGTCCACTGTCTTCTCTTCTGATAGATTTGACACTTTTAGTAGTGGATTTATTAAAAAAACGACGAATGTCCATTTAGTTTATTCAGCGCGTAAAACAGAACGAGATGAGCGTCCACTCACGTACCGCGATACTTTGAGATTCGCAAATCGCGGAGAATGTAATAAAGCTACAGTAGTAATAAATTAAATACAGTAATAAATTTATTAGCCACATCTTACTCATTCTATACACAGAACTAATAGGATAAAACAAATAAAACGAGAAAATATGAATTCTGTAATAACAAAAAACATATTCAAAGCACAAGGCAGGCATTAATTGGCTCTGGTCTGGGGGGGCAGTGCCCCCCCCAGCCCCCCCCAAACTCCGCCTATGACTGGGGCCCAGGTCAGGAAGCAGACAAACTGGCTAAACCGACCATCTGCTAGCTGTCTCAAGTCACAGAGGTCAGATAAATTACAACACATAGAGACTCTTTCACCTAGATATCATCCTATAGAGACTGTGTCTGTTCCCCGAATTAGCAAATACAAAAAACTCTCAAAACCGTTTAAGGGTAAAAATTTAATTAATTTACAAACAACTAAGAACGGATATAACACAAATGAACAAATGATAAAGCTTGGGTTACTGAATATACGATCCCTTTCCTCAAAAGCACTTATTGTAAATGATATGATTACAGATCATAAACTAGATGTGCTGTGTTTGACAGAAACTTAGCTAAAACCAGACGATTACATTACTTTAAATGAGTCCACCCCTCAAGATTACTGTTATAAACATGAGCCTCGTCTGAAAGGTAAAGGAGGAGGTGTTGCTGTAATTTATAGTAACACGATCAGTACTGCTCAAAGATCTCATTTTAAATATAATTCTTTTGAAGTGATGGTCCTTAATGTAAAATTATCTAGTGCAAGTAATAATTCCTGTTTAACTTTTGTGTTGGCTAATCTATACAGGCCACCAGGGCACCATATAGACTTTATCAAAGAATTTGCTGATTTTCTCTCAGAATTAGCAATGGCTGCAGATAGAGTCATAATTTTCAGTGATTTTAATATCCATATAGATAATGAAAAAGACGCATTGGGATTGGCATTTTTTAAACTCTAGTCAAGTCAAGTCAAGTAACCTTTATTTATATAGCGCTTTTTACAATGTAGATTGTTTCAAAGCAGCTTTACAGGAAAAACAATATAAACAAAGTTTGTTTGGCTGAACAGAAGCCCCAAAAGAGCAGGCGAATCAATACAATTGATGAATTTTAAGTGTTAAGTTTCCCCAACTGAGCAAGCCATAGGCGACAGCGGCAAGGAACCAAAACTCCGGCAGGTGACGTAACGAATGAAGAATAGAATGGAGAAAAAACCTTGGGAGAAACCAGGCTCAGTCGGGGGACCAGTTCTCCTCTGGCCAACAGCCAAACAGTGCATGATTATTATACAACAATTCAAGTCCAATATGAAGTCCAATTTGGTCCGGTTAGAGATGGGTTTATGATCGTCACAGGGGAGGGTCCAGTAGAGTCACGGTCTCCGCAGACACTTCAGGGCAGTGCTGTGCTCGTGTCCAGGTCCTTCATCTGATCTGGATATGGCCCGGATCCAGCTGACCACGATAACCTCGGAATAAACAGAGACCAATATCAGCGTAGATGCCATTCTTCTTCTGATGTATCGAGTACATCAGGTGTTATGGGAATGTTCCCGGTTCCGGCTTATCTAAATTATGCAGCCTAACAATAATTTTACATGATTTGGATTAAAAATGTATGTATAATGTGTTATGTGTATGCCAGGTTGAAGAGATGTGTTTTTAGTCTACATTTAAACTGACAGAGTGTGTCTGCTTCCCGAACTGTAATAGGAAGACTGTTCCAGAGTTTAGGAGCTAAATAGGAAAAGGATCGACCGCCAGCAGTTGACTTTGATATTCTAGGTATTATAAGCTGGTCAGTATTTTGGGATCGCAATAGACGTGAAGGACTATAATGTGTTAAGAGATCGCTCAAGTACTGTGGAGCTAAACCATTTAATGCTTTGTAAGTAATTAGCAAGATTTTAAAATGTATTCTGTGATTAATAGGAAGCCAGTGCAGGTTTGACAGAACTGGGCTAATATGCTCATTAGATTGATATCAAAGAGCACACCCAGGTTTCTAACTGACGACGAGGACTTGACAGAGCAGCCATCGAGTGTTAGACAGTAGTCTAGATTATTATGTGCTGAACTTTTTGGTCTAATAATTAGAATCTCTGTTTTTTCAGAATTAAGCAGTAGAAAGTTATTAGTCATCCAATTTTTTATATCAGTTATGCATTCTGTTAATTTAGTGAATTTGTTCGTTTCAGCAGGATGAGAAGAAATATAGAGCTGAGTATCATCAGCGTAACAATGAAAGCTAATGCCATGCTTCCTAATAACTGCACGCAAAGGAAGCATGTACAGGGTGAAAAGCAATGGTCCTAGTACTGAACCTTGAGGAACTCCATACTGAACCTGTGACCGATATGACATCTCCTCATTTACTGCTACAAACTGATAACGGTCAGATAAGTATGACTTGAACCAGGCTAATGCAACTCCACTAATGCCAACATAATTTTCAAGTCTATTCAGAAGGATTTTGTGGTCAATTGTATCAAATGCAGCACTAAGGTCCAGTAACACAAACAGAGAGATACAACCACGATCGGATGATAAGAGCAAATCATTTGTAACTCTAATGAGAGCAGTCTCAGTACTATGATATGGTCTAAATCCTGACTGGAAATCCTGACTCCTCGTAGGTGCTGTTTCTTTCTAAAAAGGAACATATTTGTAAAGATATTGCCTTTTCTAGAATCTTTGACAAGAAAGGTAGATTCGATATCGGCCTGTAATTAACTAATTCTGTAGGATCAAGTTGTGGTTTTTTAATAAGCGGTTTAATTACAGCCAGCTTAAAGGTTTTTGGTACGTATCCTAATGACAAAGAAGAATTAATAATATTAAGAAGAGGATCTATGATCTCTGGAAGCATCTCTTTCAGTTGCTTAGTTGGTATTGGGTCTAGCATACATGTTGTTGATTTTGATGATTTAACGAGTTTAGACAATTCTTCCTCCCCAATAGCAATGAAGGAGTGGAATTTTTCTTCAGGGACACTAAAATTTACTGTATTTTGGAATATTGTAGTAGACGGTTGCATGGTTATAATTTTCTCTCTAATATTATGAATTTTGCAAGTAAAAAAGTCCATGAAGTCATTAGTGCTGTGCTGATTTAAAGCATCTGGGGTTGAGGCTTTATTTCTTGTTAATTTAGTCACTGTATCAAATAAATACCTAGGGTTGTATTTGTTTTCTTCTAAGAGGGTAGAAAAGTAAGTAGATCTAGCTGATTTTAAGGCCTTTCTGAATGCAATAGAGCTGTCTTTCCATGAAATGTGAAAAACCTCTAGCTTACTTTTTTTCCAGCTCCGCTCCATTTTTCTGGCTGCTCTCTTGAGGGCCCGGGTGTGCTCGTTGTACCACGGTGTTGGACTATTTTCTTTAATCTTCTTTAAGCGTAACGGAGCAACAGTGTCTAAAGTGCTGGAAAAGAGAGAGTTTATAGTTTCTGTTGCAAAATCAAGTTCTTCTAGGCTATCTGGGATGTTAAGTAGATGAAACTGATCAGGAAGATTATTTATAAAGCTATCTTTTGTGTTAGGAGTGAGAGTTCTACTATATTTATAACAGGGAGTTAGTTTTTCGACTTTGGCTAAAGGTAATCTACACGTAACTAAGTAATGATCTGAGATGTCATCGCTCTGCTGCAGAATTTGAACAGTATCAACATTTATCCTATATGACAATATTAGATCTAAAGTATGATTACGAGAATGAGTGGGTCCTGATACATGTTGTGTAACTCCAATAGAGTTTAAAATGTCTCTAAATGCCAATCCCAATGCGTCTTTTTCATTATCTACATGGATATTAAAATCACCGACAATTATGACTTTATCTGCAGACATTACTAATTCTGAGAGAAAATCAGCAAATTCTTTGATAAAGTCTGTATGGTGCCCTGGTGGCCTGTATAGAATAGCCAGCACAAAAGTTAAACGGGGATTATTACTTGCACTAGATAATTTTACATTAAGGACCATCACTTCAAAAGAATTATATTTCAAATTAGACCTTTGAGCAGTACTGATCGTGTTACTATAAATTACAGCAACACCTCCTCCTTTACCTTTCAGACGAGGCTCATGTTTATAACAGTAATCTTGAGGGGTGGACTCATTTAAAGTAATGTAATCGTCTGGTTTTAGCCAAGTTTCTGTCAAACACAGCACATCTAGTTTATGATCTGTAATCATATCATTTACAATAAGTGCTTTTGAGGAAAGGGATCGTATATTCAGTAACCCAAGCTTTATCATTTGTTCATTTGTGTTATATCCGTTCTTAGTTGTTTGTAAATCAATTAAATTTTTACTCTTAAACGGTTTTGAGAGATTTTTGTATTTGTTAATTCGGGGAACAGACACAATCTCTATAGGATGATATCTAGGTGAAAGAGTCTCTATGTGTTGGAATTTATCTGACCTCTGTGACGTGAGACAGCTAGCAGACGGTCGGTTTAGCCAGTTTGTCTGCTTCCTGACCTGGGCCCCAGTTAGTCAAGGTTTAGCTCTAAGACTATATGCCAAATTACTAGAGAGAAGAGCGGCACCATCCCAGGTGGGATGAATACCATCTCTTTTCAACAGGTCAGGTCTGCCCCAAAAACTTTTCCAATTGTCTATGAACCCTATGTTATTCTGCGGGCACCACTTAGACATCCAGCCATTGAGTGAGGATAATCTGCTAAGCATCTCATCACTCCTGCGCATAGGAAGAGGGCCAGAGAAAATTACGGTGCCTGACATCGTACTTGCGAGTTCACACACCTCTTTAATATTAGTTTTAGTGATCTCCGACTGGCGAAGTCGGACATCATTAGTGCCGACGTGAATGACAATGTTAGAATATTTACGATTAGCCTTAGCCAGCACTTTTAAATTTGCTTTGACGTCAGGCGCTCTGGCTCCCGGCAAACATGTGACTATGGTGGCTGGAGTCTCTATTTTCACATTCCGAGTAATAGAATCGCCAATCACTAGGGCACTTTCAACAGGTTTCTCAGTGGGTGCGTCACTGAGTGGGGAGAACCTGTTTGATGTTCTGATCGGAATGGAACAGTGGTTTTTTGAGCCGCGATTATGCCGTCTCACACTCACCCAGTTGCCCTGCTGCACGGGCTCTACAACCGGAACCGAACAATGTACAGGGTTTGCTAAGCTAGTCGCATCCAAAGTAGTATCTAAAGCCCTTGCATTCTTACTATCCTCGATTAAAGTTTGGATGCGTGTCTCTAATTCTGAGACCTTCTCTGTCAGCCTAACTATGTCCCTACATTTATCACATGTAAAGCCTTCACAGCTGACAGAGACAGACAGACTATGCATGAAGCAGGCAGTGCAAGTGACAATTTTGAGAGAAGATGACATGACTCACCGCGTGTGTTGATCCAACTTGTTGACCAGTTGTTTGATGAAGTCGGGAAAAAAGGCGCGAGCGAGAAAAACGCTGTATGCACAGACAGTAAGATAGCACAATGCTAACGCGTTTAGCGACTTAGATTAAAGCTAACGATTACAATATATTAAATAATCTAATATTGTATTTAGCAATATAAACGAACGTCGAGTTTAAGATCTAAAACAAAAATCAAGTTAATATGACGGTACAAACGCAATCCACTCGAGCAGACAGGAAACAGCAGTGCAGCAGTCAAAAACGGTCCGTTTGCAACA
Organism: Rhodeus uyekii; assembly: GCA_037043235.1. Taxonomy (NCBI): domain Eukaryota; kingdom Metazoa; phylum Chordata; class Actinopteri; order Cypriniformes; family Acheilognathidae; genus Rhodeus; species Rhodeus uyekii. The sequence continues at coordinate 156,817 of JAWRVZ010000489.1, read as the reverse complement.
ATCAGCCACACAGAATGTTCAACCTAGTCAGTTACTGGTGCTATTCTATTGGAGTTACACAACATGTATCAGGACCCACTCATTCTCGTAATCATACTTTAGATCTAATATTGTCGCATGGGATCAATGTTGATACTGTTCAAATTCTGCAGCAGAGCGATGACATCTCAGATCATTACTTAGTTGCGTGTAGATTACCTTTAGCCAAAGTCGAAAAAATAACTCCCTCTTATAAATATAGTAGAACTATCACGCCTAACACAAAAGATAGCTTTATAAATAATCTTCCTGATCAGTTTGATCTACTTAACATCCCAGATAGCCTAGAAGAACTTGATGTTGCAACAGAAACTATTAACTCTCTCTTTTCCAGCACTTTAGACACTGTTGCTCCGTTGCGCTTAAAGAAGATTAAAGAAAATAGTCCAACACCGTGGTATAACGAGCACACCCGGGCCCTCAAGAGAGCAGCCAGAAAAATGGAGCGGAGCTGGAAAACAAGTAGGCTAGAGGTTTTTCGCATTTCATGGAAAGACAGCTCTATTGCATTCAGAAAGGCCTTAAGATCAGCTAGATCTACTTACTTTTCTACCCTTTTAGAAGAAAACAAATACAACCCTAGGTATTTATTTGATACAGTGACTAAACTAACAAGAAATAAAGCCTCAACCCCAGATGCTTTAAAACAGCACAGCAGCAATGACTTCATGGACTTCTTTACTTGCAAAATTCATAATATTAGAGAGAAAGTTATAACCATGCAACCATCTACTGCAACATCACAAAAATAAAGTACATTTTAGTGTCCCTGAAGAAAAATTCCACTCCTTCATTGCTATTGGGGAGGAAGAATTGTCTAAACTCGTTAAATCATCAAAATCAACAACATGTATGCTAGACCCAATACCAACTAAGCTACTGAAAGAGATGCTTCCAGAAATCATAGATCCTCTTCTTAATATTGTTAATTCATCTTTGTCATTAGGATACGTACCAAAAACTTTTAAGCTAGCCGTAATTAAACTGCTTATTAAAAAACCACAACTTGATCCTACAGAATTAGTTAATTACAGGCCGATATAAAATCTACCTTTTTTGTCAAAGATTCTAGAAAAGGCAATATCTTCACAACTATGTTCCTTTCTAGAAAGAAACAGCATCTACGAGGATTTCCAGTCAGGATTTAGACCATATCATAGTACTGAGACTGCTCTCATCAGAGTTACAAATGATTTGCTCTTAACATCCGATCGTGGTTGTATCTCTCTGTTAGTGTTACTGGACCTTAGTGATGCATTTGATACAATTGACCACAAAATCCTTCTGAATAGACTTGAAAACTATGTTGGCATTAGTGGAGTTGCATTAGCCTGGTTCAAATCATATTTATCTGACCGTTATCAGTTTGTAGCAGTAAATGAGGAGTTGTCATATCGATCACGGGTTCAGTATGGAGTTCCTCAAGGTTCAGTACTAGGACCATTGCTTTTCACCCTGTACATGCTTCCTTTGCGTGCAGTTATTAGGAAGCATGGCATTAACTTTCACTGTTACGCTGATGATACTCAGCTCTATATTTCTTCTCATCCTGTTGAAACTTACCGATTCACTAAATTAACAGAATGCATAACTGATATAAAAAATTGGATGACTAATAACTTTCTACTGCTTAATTCTGAAAAAACAGAGATTCTAATTATTAGACCAAAAAGTTCCACACGTAATAATCTAGACTACTGCCTAACACTCGATGGCTGCTCTGTCAATTCTTCGTCGTCAGTTAGAAACCTGGGTGTGCTCTTTGATACCAATCTTTCATTTGAAAGCCACGTCTCTAGCATCTGTAAAACGGCATTCTTCCATCTTAAAAATATATCTAAATTGTGACATATGCAGAAAAATGCAGAAAAGTTAGTTCATGCGTTCATGAGTTCAAGGCTAGATTATTGTAATGCTTTACTAGGTGGTTGCCCTGCATGCTTAATAAACAAATTCCAGCTGGTCCAAAATGCAGCAGCTCGAGTTCTTGATAGAACCAGGAAGTATGAGCATATTAGCCCAGTTCTGGCAAACCTGCACTGGCTTCCTATTAATCACAGAATACATTTTAATATCTTGCTAATTACTTACAAATCATTAAATGGTTTAGCTCCACAGTACTTGAGCGATCTCTTAACACATTATATTCCTTTACGTCTATTGCGATCACAAAATACTGACCAGCTTATAATACCTAGAATATCAAAGTCAACTGCTGGCGGTCGATCCTTTTCCTATTTAGCCCCTAAACTCTGGAACAGTCTTTCTAATACAGTTCGGGAAGCAGACACACTCTGTCAGTTTAAATGTAGACTAAAAACACATCTCTTCAACCTGGCATATACATAACACATTATACATACATTTTTAATCCAAATCATGTAAAATGATTGTTAGGCTGCATAATTTAGATAAGCCGGAACCGGGAACATTCCCATAACACCTGATGTACTCGATACATCAGAAGAAGAATGGCATCTACGCTGATATTGGTCTCTATTTATTCCGAGGTTACCGTGGTCATAATAATCAAACTATCAATCAGTCAAATCAATCAATAATCAAAACTTAACACTTAATATTCATCAATTGTATTAATTCGCCTGCTCTTTTAAGGCTGCCGTTCAGCCAAACAAACATTGTTTATAATGTTTTCCTGTGACTACTGTAAAGCTGCTTTGAAACAATCTGTATTGTAAAAAGCGCTATATAAGTAAATGTGACTTGACTGACTTGACTTAATATGGCCAGGATCCCGAAGTTAAACTCCTAGTCTTTACGAAGGACATCCTAAGATCTTTAATGACATGTGGAATTGAACTCGGATAAAACAGAAGTCATTGTCTTCATCCCTTCTGACTCTAGAATACAAAATCCTATTGATCTTGAGTCATTAAGTCCTTTCTCCTCTCCCCAATTGAGGAATTTGGGAGTGGTTATTGACAATTGTTTAAAAATAAAATTTGACAAATTCAAATTTGCTGGTTCAAGTGTTTTCTGTCTTCCCTCACTAAAATCAAATCCTTCCTTTCAGAGAGCTCTTCAGAGACTATAATACATGCCTTCATCACTGGACTACTGCAATTCCCTGTACTATGGCATTTCAAAGAAGCAAATTTCGAGATTGCAAGGAATTCAAAACGCTGCTGCTAGATTTCTAAAGAGACGCAACAATTTCGGTAACATTACGCCCCTCTTGTGCTCTCTACACCAGTTGCCCACCCAGTTTAGGGTTGAGTATTAACTCCTGTTACTTGTTTTTAAATCTTTAAATAATCTAGCTCCCTCGTATCTGACTGATCTTCTTCACCATTATACTCCAGTGAGAGGACTGAGATCGGAGGGAAAACTCCTCTTAAAGATCCCCAGAACTCGCCTAAAGACAATGGGAAATCAAGCTTTTGAAGTGGCTGCCCCACGCTCCGGAACAATCTTCCAAACTCAGTCAGAATGGCTTCCAGTTTATCTGAGTTTAAAACTTGTCTTAAAACCCATCTGTTCTCTGTCACATTTGATATGTAAATATGGGGGCATTTGAGGATATTAATCTATGTGTGGTTTTATACATATGTGGGTACTTCTATATATGTGTGAGAGTATGTGTATGTATATGTATGGATGTACATGTATGTGTATCTGTGGATATGTATATGTGTATATAGTGATTATACTCTTTGTCGTCTACCTTTTAACAGATTTTTTATTTTATTTATTTATTTTATTTTTCTTGTCTTTATGTCTTTATTTCTCCCATTATTATTTGTCCAGCACTTTGGTCGGCCGTGGCCGTTTTTAAATGTGCTTTAGAAATCAAATTAACTTGAACTTGACCTCAGAGAGTAAGGGCCTTGGATTAACATCTCATCTGAAGAACGGTGCTTCTTACAGTAAAGTGTACAGTAAAGAGTGAGTGTGCGTGTGTGAGAGTGAGTGAGTGTGTGTGTGTGTGTGTGTGTGAGAGTGAGTGTGCGTGTGTGAGAGAGTGAGTGTGCGTGTGTGTGTGAGAGTGTGTGTGTGTGTGTGTGTGTGTGTGAGAGTGTGTGTGTGTGTGAGAGTGTGTGTGTGTGTGTGTGTGAGAGTGAGTGTGTGTGTGTGTGAGGGAGAGTGAGTGTGCGTGTGTGAGAGTGAGTGTGTGTGTGTGTGAGAGTGAGTGAGTGTGTGTGAGAGTGAGTGAGTGTGTGTGTGTGTGTGTGAGAGAGAGTGAGAGTGAGTGTGTGAGTGAGAGTGAGTGTGTGTGTGAGTGAGAGTGAGTGAGTGTGTGAGTGAGTGTGTGTGCGTGTGTGAGTGAGTGTGTGAGTGAGAGTGAGTGTGTGAGTGAGTGTGCGTGTGTGAGTGTGTGAGTGAGTGTGAGTGTGTGAGTGAGAGTGAGTGTGCGTGTGTGAGTGAGTGTGTGTGCGTGTGTGAGAGTGAGTGAGTGAGTGTGCGTGTGTGAGTGACAGTGAGTGTGCGTGTGTGAGTGAGTGTGTGTGTGAGTGTGTGTGTGTGAGAGTGAGTGTGTGTGTGTGTGAGAGTGAGTGTGTGTGTGTGAGTGTGTGTGAGTGAGTGTGTGTGTGTGAGAGTGAGTGTGTGTGTGTGAGAGTGAGTGTGTGTGTGTGTGAGAGTGAGTGTGTGTGTGTGTGAGAGTGAGTGTGTGTGTGTGTGAGAGTGAGTGTGTGTGTGTGTGTGTGTGAGAGTGAGTGTGTGTGTGTGTGTGAGAGTGTGTGAGTGTGTGAGTGTGAGAGTGAGTGAGTGTGTGAGTGAGTGTGAGTGTGTGAGTGAGTGTGCGTGTGTGAGTGAGTGTGCGTGTGTGAGTGAGTGTGCGTGTGTGAGAGTGAGTGAGTGAGTGTGCGTGTGTGAGTGAGAGTGAGTGTGCGTGTGTGAGAGTGAGTGAGTGTGTGCGTGTGTGAGTGAGTGTGAGTGCGTGTGTGAGAGTGAGTGAGTGAGTGTGCGTGTGTGAGTGACAGTGAGTGTGCGTGTGTGAGTGACAGTGAGTGTGCGTGTGTGAGTGAGTGTGTGTGTGAGAGTGTGTGTGTGAGAGTGAGTGTGTGTGTGTGTGAGAGTGAGTGTGTGTGTGTGAGTGTGTGTGAGAGTGAGTGTGTGTGTGTGTGTGAGAGTGAGTGTGTGTGTGTGAGAGTGAGTGAGTGTGTGAGTGTGAGTGTGTGAGTGAGTGTGAGTGTGTGAGTGTGAGTGTGTGTGTGTGTGAGAGTGAGTGTGTGTGTGTGAGTGAGTGTGTGTGTGAGTGTGTGTGTGTGAGAGTGAGTGTGTGTGTGTGTGAGAGTGAGTGTGTGTGTGTGAGAGAGTGAGTGTGTGTGTGTGAGAGTGAGTGAGTGTGTGAGTGTGAGTGTGTGAGTGAGTGTGAGTGTGTGAGTGTGAGAGTGAGTGAGTGTGCGTGTGTGAGAGTGAGTGTGTGTGTGAGTGACAGTGAGTGTGCGTGTGTGAGTGAGTGTGTGTGTGAGTGTGTGTGTGTGAGAGTGAGTGTGTGTGTGTGTGTGAGAGTGAGTGTGTGTGTGTGTGAGAGACAGTGAGTGTGCGTGTGTGAGTGAGTGTGTGTGTGTGAGAGTGAGTGTGTGTGTGTGTGTGTGAGAGTGAGTGTGTGTGTGTGAGAGTGAGTGTGTGTGTGTGAGAGTGAGTGAGTGTGTGAGTGTGAGTGTGTGAGTGTGTGAGTGTGAGAGTGAGTGAGTGAGTGTGCGTGTGTGAGAGTGAGTGTGTGTGTGAGTGACAGTGAGTGTGCGTGTGTGAGTGAGTGTGTGTGTGAGTGTGTGTGTGTGAGAGTGAGTGTGTGTGTGTGTGAGAGTGAGTGTGTGTGTGTGTGTGTGAGAGTGAGTGTGTGTGCGTGTGTGTGTGTGAGAGTGAGTGTGTGTGCGTGTGTTACCCTGTATCTTCCACTGGGTTAAGAGTAAACTGGAGCTGGTTAGTCACTGGTTGATCTTTCAGCCTGTATTTCACAGTTACTGCTCCTTCTGACTGTCCTGAACTCTGTGATGAGGGAGAAACAGAAAGTAATGTGAAAGTAATGATTTCTCTTTAACTACTTTGTTACAAGGGCCTGTGTTTCATCACATCTGGGTTAGGCCAGGCTGTCAGGCAGGTTTTCTTAAATCACAGAAGTATTTTCCCGTTGTTAAAGGAGCCCTTGGTTTAAACAGTTTGATTCTGGTCTCCAAAAGCCCTTTAAAGTAAAGCATTAAAAAGCTTTGACCTGTCCTTTCAGCCGAGCGTAGACGAGCGCCCTCTGACCCTGGAACAGGGCGCTGATGGGCGGGGACAGCATGTCCACCGTAATGCCCGCAGGAAGGGTCCAGTCCACAGAGATGTTACTCACGGCCGGCTGGAGAGCAAACCTGAGCGACTGCATAACCTGAGAGAAGCACAAGAGATGGGGTTGAAGAACAACCCTAAACATCTTGTACTGATTCTGTCCGCAGCAGATCTTACTTTGGGCTGCATGCGGTCGGTGCCTGTGATGAACTGAGCGTGACCAGAACCTTCTCTGGCCATTCCTGTGATGAGAGCCGTACTCGCACCCTCTCCAATCCCGAAGGAGAAACACCTGAAGACACATGACCAGCTGACATGAACCAGCAGTGACCCGTGGTGCGATCAGTAAATGAGCAGTGAGACGTGTGCGCCCACCTGTGAGAGTAAGCGTGACCCTTCACCAGGTCCAGCACCTCTTTAGTGTTCCACACCTCTCCGTCAGTGAAGATGAACAGCTGAGAGAGAAACTCAGCCTGAGAAAAACTCCTCACCAATGCTCAGAAAGTGTGTTTGATGGGCGAGTTAGGCTGTACCTGTCGGGGGTGATCGGGGTAACAGGGCTGACTGTAGATGTGTTTCAGAGGCTGAAGGATCTCCGTGCCGCCCATGTCTGCCTTCATGCTCTTCACTCTCTTTAGAGCCTCTTCCATCGTGTCCTCGCTGTACACAACACTCTGACTGCAACGACACACACCAGAGTCTCTCACAAAACCACCGCTAAACCACACCAGATCATTCCTGAAGAACCAGTAACATCTGGTTACTGACGGGAAGTAGGACTCAAAGTGAGAGCCGAATCCGTAGATGTTGAAGTAGCATCCCATGGGCAGACTCTTCATCAGCAGCAGCAGCGTGTCCTGAGAGAGCGCACAGTGAACACCGCGACACACACAGATCAATCAATGAGTCGCTGCTGAACGCCTAAATCTTACTCTTGCACTTTCGATGCGCATCTGTGCGTCTTTCCCTTGATGCATCCTGCAGTCCATACTGCCGGATCGGTCAACCACAAAAACGAACTCGCCTTGATGTGTGATTGATGACATCACGTCTGCAGGGAACTCTGGGTACAAACTGACCATGAGCACCGGGTCGCCCATCAGAGACCCTGAAACAATGATCCGGATGATCCGTGTTACACTGAACAACTCTCTGTCCTGCAGAGTGAGTCAAACCACCGGAACATCTAATCAAGCCTGGTGTTCACACACACTCACACTCACACTCACACTCACACTCACACTCACACTCACACTCACACTCACACTCACACTCACACTCACACACTCACACACTCACACACTCACACACTCACACACTCACACACTCTCACACTCACACACTCACACACTCACACACTCACACACTCACACACTCACACACTCACACACTCACACACTCACACACTCTCACACACTCACACACTCTCACACACTCACACACTCTCACACACTCACACACTCACACACTCACACACTCACACACTCACACACTCTCACACACTCACACACTCTCACACACTCACACACTCACACACTCACACACACTCACACACTCACACACTCTCACACACTCACACACTCACACACTCACACACTCACACACTCACACACTCACACACTCTCACACACTCACACTCACACACTCACACACTCACACACTCACACACTCACACACTCACACACTCTCTAATACAGTAGGAAGAACTGTTAATAGTGCAAATTAAATAAAATGTGAAGCAAGGTGTAAACAGTGACAGGATGATTTCTTGTTGTAGGACAAAATCAGACGTCTTTAATTGCCGATTACACAAACACCAACGGCCAAATAACCGCCTTTTTCAAGAACTTCTGACAACGTCAGATACTCTACATTACAGTGAGTGTGAAGCTCATTTGAGCCGTCAACACAAGTCTTCTTGCCTATGATTACTAGGATGACCTCACACACATTGAAAGTATGTTTACAGCGCACTGAACTGACGTAGAAGCAGAACTCTGTACCTGTCGGAGCTGCGGCCGCGCCGGCCTCCACCACAGCTGTGGGCTGATGCAGATCCTCGTAACACAGCAGCAGCTCAACATCCTGATCGAACCGGTGACCGGCGCTCAGACTCACCTGCACACACCATACAGACATCTGAAACTCTGACACTGACTGCATAAAATCTGTACACACACACACGTACTCACTCACACACACACACACACACACACACACATACTCTCACTCACACACACACTCTCATACACACACACACACACACATACTCTCACTCACACACACACACACACTCTCATACACACACACACACACACTCTCACTCACACACACACTCTCATACACACACACACACACTCTCATACACACACACACACACACACACACTCTCATACACACACGCACACACACACACTCTCATCCACACACACTCTCATCCACAGACACACATACTCTCACTCACACACACACACACACTCTCATACACACACACACACACATACACACACACACTCTCATACACACACACACACACATACACACACACACACACACACACACTCTCATACACACACACACACTCTCATACACACACACACACACTCTCATACACACACACACACACTCTCATACACACACACACACACACACACTCTCATACACACACTCTCATCCACACACACTCTCATCCACAGACACACATACTCTCACTCACACACACACACACACTCTCATACACACACACTCTCATACACACACACACACACTCTCATACACACACACACACACTCTCATACACACACACACACACACACACTCTCATACACACACACACACACTCTCATCCACAGACACACATACACTCTCATCCACAGACACACATACTCTCTCATCCACAGACACACATACTCTCACTCACTCACACACACTCTCATCCACACACACACACTCTCATCCACACACACACACTCTCATCCACAGACACACATACTCTCACTCACACACACACACACTCTCATACAGACTCACACTCTCACACACACTCTCATAAACACACACACACACACAGAGAGAGAGTGTGTGAGAGAGTGTGAGTGTGTGTGTGTGTGTGTGTGTGTGTGTGTGTGTGTGTGTGTGAGAGTGAGAGTATGTGTGTCTGTGTATGAGAGTGTGCGTGTGTGAGAGTGTGTGTGTGTGAGAGTGTGTGTGTGTGTGTCTGTTTATAGACACCTGTAATTATATTTATAGCACACACTCACCTGTTATAGTAATAACCATCTGTATATTTATATTCATTGTACATATTACCTGTAAATCCTGTACATCTCCATATCCTGCACTTATGCAACCATTGTACATATCCTGCACTTGCTGCTATTGCACTTCTGGTTAGACCTAAACTGCATTTCGTTGCCTTGTACCTGTACTTGTGTAATGACAATAAAGTTGAATCTAATCTAATTCTTTGGCTTTGGGATCGCCCTGATCCATCGAAAGATTGGTAAGACAGCTGTGAGCAAATTCACCGAGCCGCTGTCTGTGGAAATTAAGGACCCCGTCGGTGCTGTGGGAAACCGTTTGAAGGAACTAGATCGGAGAGTGATACAGATTGAGGAACTGAACCGTAACATCGCAGTCCGGACTGCGGACACGCAGGGAAGAATGGACTCCATCGGTGGTCAGGTCGGTGAACTTTTACGAACAGTAACCGGTCTGGCCGTGAGGCTAGACGAAATGTCTAAGGAGCTGCATCGACCGGTCGAGTGCTGAGGATCAGAACTGATTGATTGATTATGATCCGGATAAATTACCGAAGATCAAAAAAATTATTTTCCTGACTTTGTCCTATCTCTCATTTGGGAATCCAGCCTGTTTCAGCCAGTCTACTATCTCCTGTGCACCCTTATCTCCCTTCAAGGACAAAAACATAGAAACTGAGCTAGTCAACATCTGCAGCTTTGGCTACATCCACACATTCTCATAACAATGTCAGACTTTCAGATACACTATACAAACCCGC
>JAWRVZ010000489.1:141520-144020 GCA_037043235.1 Rhodeus uyekii | reverse complement strand
TCCGATCTCATTTCTATCCGATCTCAACAGTCTAAAAAGAAGATTTCAGTTTCTCAGGAAAGCACCGTGTATGCTTAACCGATCCCATATATTGATCAATACTGATATTGCTGTATTGTGTGTGTGTGTGTTGTATATTGATCAATACTGATGTCAGTGTGTGTGTGTGTGTGTGTGAGCGTGTAAACGTCTGCGGTCACTCGAGGGTTACGAGTGTGTGTGTGTGTGTGTGTGTGTGTGTGTGAGTGCGTGTGTAAATAACCCTAACCCTTAAAACACACATCAATGAAAAAAACAAAGGCTGAGAGTTACTGTGGAAAGTTTAAAGAACATCTTGGCAAAAGTCTGTATTTGTACCGTCTCCCTGGAAACACATGAGTGGCTGTAGAAAGACAACAAAAACTTCTGCTGTGTAATTTCATAGATTTTATCTAAAAATAAGTATTTTTAATGTAATATAACTGTAAATTTGAATGCTATTATTTCTGTAGCCGTTTGCCGATTTTGGTGCAACCTTATGCTACGGCTTTCAGAATGTGTGATTCAGCAGGAGATTTCTATTCTAGCATTGGACAAAAACCTACATCTCAGAATATCCAGCGTGAGTGACCCTTTCTGCGAAGAATGCGTCGCTATGTAACGGTGAACAGAGCAACAGTCTGGAGTTGTTTCTGCAGAGCTGCTCCTGTCTTACACACACGATTAGCATTAGCAAGCACTTTTACTTTTGCTTTGATGTCAGGCGCTCGGACTGTGTGACTACGGCAGCTGGAGTCTCTATTTTCACGTCCTGTGTAATAGAATTGCCAATGACAAGTGCACTTTCAACAAGACATCCAAACTCAAGCGTTTGGGACATGGAGGAGGCCTGTAAGCGTCGGGTCGGACTCGAACAATGGGGGTAACGCAGCCAGGCCTTCATCCTGAAGACTCTCGCTCACATCATGCGTACTTACGTATTTAAAATTACATCCAGATGTGCAAACAACACATGAAGCATAAACAGCAGCATTAATTTATTATGGATGCATCAAACAGACCTAACATCCACCCAATGGGATAGAAGACTAAGCAAAGTCATGAAACGAGGAGGACTGAAACATTTAGGAAATCCATTGAAATGGTGTACAGATGCTTTGATGGCGATTGAATCTATAAAAGGAATTGCAAAGGGCACCAACACTCAAATCCAGATTACACTAGACGGTTTTATCTATCCGTGGCAAATATAGCAGATTGCCCTCCATCAGCTGTTCCGATGCTTTACAGCGCCTGTAGTTTATTATAGCCACATCACAGAGCTCAGGTTTCCCCCTCTGTGACCCGAGGGCTCTGTGCTGTGCATCATATACGCAAATATAATACACTTGGGGTTCCCAGCTACTCTTTACACACATCCGAAAATTGTGGAAACACAGGGTAGATGCACACAGATGAATGATGGAGAGTGAAGGGCAGGAACGGGCCGCTCCAGAGTTTAGCTCCAGCACAGGTGTGTTCCTTACAGTCGGACAGGAGGAATCAAACACCTGTCCTGGTGAAACTGCGGTTTAGACTCACGCTCGGTTTGTCTTGCACCTCTGCCACAATCTCCTGCTCTCCGATCTTGGCACTGAAGTGGCAGACAGCGGCATCGGCAGGCAGCGGGAAGACGAACACGGCCTCCAGCGAACTCTCCTCCTCATTCACATACTGCAGTCTGGAGCTGACGGAGGAAACGTGATCCCGAACCTGCAGCTGCACTGAGATACTCTTCAGAGGAACTGAGAGAAACACACACACACACACACACACACATCAGAGGATCTGCAGTCACACACACTCACTCACTCACTCACTCATTAACTCACTCACTCACACACTCACACACACACACACACACACACACACACACACATCAGAGGATCTGCAGTCACACACACTCACTCACTCACTCACTCATTAACTCACTCACTCACACACTCACACACACACACACACACACACACACACACACACACACACACACACATCAGAGGATCTGCAGTCACACACACTCACTCACTCACTCATTAACTCACTCACACACACACACACACACATCAGAGGATCTGCAGTCACACACACTCACTCACTCACTCACTCATTAACTCACTCACTCACACACACACACACACACACATCAGAGGATCTGCAGTCACACACACTCACTCACTCACTCACTCATTAACTCACTCACTCACACACACACACACACACACACACACATCAGAGGATCTGCAGTCACACACACTCACTCACTCACTCACTCATTAACTCACTCACTCACTCACACACACACACACACACACATCAGAGGATCTGCAGTCACACACACTCACTCACTCACTCACTCATTAACTCACTCACTCACACACTCACACACAAACACTCACACACACACACACATCAGAGGATCTGCAGTCACACACACTCACTCACTCACTCACTCATTAACTCACTCACTCACACACTCACACAC
>JAWRVZ010000489.1:116520-136520 GCA_037043235.1 Rhodeus uyekii | reverse complement strand
CTGGAGGGCGTTCTGGAATCTGACTCGGGGACTAATAAGGGTTCTGGAATCAGACTCGGGGACCAATAAGGGTTGTGGAGCAGACTCGGGGACCAATAAGGGTTGTGGAGCAGACTCGGGGACCAATAAGGGTTCTGGAGCAGACTCGGGGACCAATAAGGGTTGTGGAGCCGACCCAGGGACTAATAAGGGTTCGGGAGCCGACCCAGGGACTAATAAGGGACTGGAGGGTGTTCTGGAATCAGACTCGGGGACCAATAAGGGTTCGGGAGCAGACTCGGGAACTAATAAGGAACTGGAGGGCGTTCTGGAATCAGACTCTAGGACTAGAGGGTGATCTTGAGCAGGCTCAGAGACTTGGATGAGCAGGCTCAGAGACTAGGACAGTGGTCCCCAACCCCCGGACGAAGTGGCACCGGGCCGCGGAGCGATTTCGCGGACCGGTCCGTAGATGAAATTGTACCGGGCCGCAGAGCGCATTCGCGGACTGGTCCGTGAGCTGCTGCAAACGGCTGCAAGCGGCTGTGGCGCTGTGCCTATGAAGGCGTTTGAACACTCTCGCTTGCAAAATCCCCAAATCCTCCTCCCAATCACGATTGAGCTCCACACAGTAAGCCCGTAACAGAGATTTTAAGGTCTGTTGGAAACGTTCTAGAACTCCTTGACTCTGTGCATGGTAGGCAGTAGATTGATTATGCCGTACTCCAAGCTGTTGCAATACCTCCTGAAACATTTTAGAGGTAAAATTACTTCCTCTGTCACTTTGTATGACCTTAGGAATCCCAAAAATGGATATGAACTGAGTCAAGGCTTTTACAACAGAACGAGTCGTGGTGGAACGGAGAGCATAAACAGCAGGATATCTTGTACTCTGACACATTACTGTAAGCAGATAAGAGTTTCCAGACTTTGATGGTGGTAATGGACCAACACAGTCGATTACTAAGTGTTGAAATGGTGGTTTCACAGCTGGAATAGGATATAAAGGAACTGGTTTTAGAGGCTGATTGGGTTTCCCAGTTAGTTGACATGTTGGACAAGTTCTAATATATACATCTCCATGGGCAGTTTTCAAAACGGTTTCTCTAAGAGATGTCGGCACAACCACTAGAACGGACCTAACTAACCCTCTTTACCAGAAATCCACTTCCTGAGCAGTATACCATCCTCAACAAAATACCTACTTGCTACTTCGCCCATCTTTTTAGGGTAAAACAGCAGAAAACATCTCCTTTAACGTGTCATCCTCCTGTTGAGCTTCACTCAACTCCTTACGTGATGTAAAAGAAGAGAGAACAGAAAGACCAGACACAAACATCTTTGCTGAATCTTCATCATAGCACGTGTGACTGCACAAGAGACAAAAACATCAGACAAAAACATTTTTTAGCAATAGTTTGGTCCTCCAAAGACATAAGCGGTTACAATTGGTGGTGGTGGTACATCTTTCCAAACCCGACCTCCAGCCAAGTTATTACCTAAAATAACTGAAAGGCAGTGATGGACGTACACCTACAACTACAGATCCACTAACTGAATCACAGACGCAAGTAAACAGATTACTTTATTATATTGCAAGGCACAAAGCAGTAAACAGGTGACAGTGCAAACTGGTAGTGGAAGTACAGTCTGTGGAAGGGTTATCTGCAAAAATTGTAGAATCTCAGAGATCTTTGTAAACGCAGAAGGAATAGCATGGGAGGCTCTGCCGTGGAGAAACTCAGCAGGGAGTTTTGGTTGTAGAAATGAGATCAGACATTGACTGGGTGTGAGGGCTGGGGATATAGTGGAGGCTGAGTGATGACAGGTGAATGAGAGGGAGGAGTTTAAGAGTCTGGTGCTGTGGGCTGAGTTAAGGTTATTACACACAGAGCTTTTTACTCCAATCGTTATAATCTCTGTTTTCTAAGAATTAAGAAGTGGAAAAATATCAGTCATAAAAAAATGTATATTAGTTATGCATACTGTTAATTTTGTGAATACAGTGGAACCCGGTTATGCCGACGGCCTCGGGGGGCAAAAAAGCGTCGAGATAACCGATGATGGAGATAACCAACAGACAATATGGCGATTTATTTGATGAAGCGATTGGCATGCTATAGAAATGTACATACACTGTATATGTTTGCTAACAACAAAAGTCATATGTGCAGCAGCTAACAGCAGATGTTGGGAATATTCCTTTAAGACGGTGTATGCTGTTGTGTGAGCGTTGTTCTGGTGTGTGCGTTTGCGGGGAGGAGAGTGTGTGTGAGTGAGGAGAGAGATGCCGCTCTACCGCTGACTGTTATATAGCATCATCTACTGTTTCTATTTTCCTTCTTTTATTTGGGATGTTTATCAGAGTGTTTTCTTTTTCCTGGTTTGTTCTTACGCTCTTTACATGTTTGAGAAGAGTGTGCTGGTACAAAAAACATCTATAAAGCTCGAGTGACCAGTTTAATCGCCTCGAGTTTTCTTTCATTTCCATTTAACACTCGGGCAGTCGTCAGTCACTCTGACAGCCGTTACAAGATTTACCAGAATACGATAAAAACCACTTTCGATTCTCGATACAAACCTTGCAAATATTGCAAACATAATTTCGCTCACAGTGTAAACACAGACACACACACATAAACACATTCGCTCATAACACAGTCATTTCGCTCGGACACAGTTCTGACAGTATTGCACACGCGGTTACTATAGTTTCTTTACAAACTCTAAAATGCTTTGTTGCTTTTTGCCTTTAACGGTCTGCTTGAAATCAAATGCTTCTAAGCTTCGATCAGTAATGGCGTCTTTGGCGATGTCGATGTAATCTGGGAACTCCTGGACAGTGAAGGTGAACTCCTGCGCCTCTTCCAAGATAGTTTGTGCCACTTCCGTGAGTTCTTCTGCGGCTCTGGAGTAATATTAGATAATTTAAATAAATTGTGATTGTCACATCAATCTGACATTGCTAAGATTGATGTGAGTCACAATTTATTTATATGATCTAATATTGTCTACGTCATATTGAGCAATTTAAACATCAAGTGAAGATAAAAAAACACAAAGCTATTAGAAGCAGCAAACGCAATCACACAAAGACACACACCTCAAACACATACATACACACACGCTCACACACACACCTCAAATACACAGACACCTCAAACATACACACTCACTCAGACACACTCCTCAAACACACATACTGACACTCACACGCTCCTCTAAAACACACACTCACACAGGCACACTCTCACACGGATCTCAAACACACAGAAACACACTCACACAGATCTCAAACACACACTCACTCACTCACACAGAGAGACACACACACACACACACACACACACACACAGTATTACAGTATCAGCACAAGTTTAGCTTATGGACGACTGTCCTTGTCGTGTCGCAACTGCTGCTGTTGGCAAGTGACAGTAATGTTAGCAAAGGACGTCAACATTGGAACCTCTTTATGGAATTACAATTGTGCCAATAATTCTGAACGAAAAATTAGTGAAAACGAATGAAAATACACTCCGCGAATGAAAAAAACTAACCTCACAACAAAAAAATCAACATCGTCTTCAAATAAACTGCATTCTTTGTTGACAGTTCCCTAAACTGTGGTTTCGCTGACTGTGTTTTCTGAATACACTGCCAAAGTTTTCATTTTCGATTTTCAAATTTACGTTCGTCTTTCTGACTCAAACTAGGGATGAGCATATCGATACTGCAGTATCGATACTCACAAGCTACTCACTTGGTATCGATATCTCCACAAAAATATCGATACTAAAATTAAATTAATAATTTCTGCATCAATTTCTTCAAAAAGTGTTTTCGGTACTTCTGCTTAATGTTTGTGCTAAAGCTGAAATCCCCCTCTGACATTTAGCTCACCCGTGTCACGTGATGACTGTGAGAAACGCGAGCAACGTGCCCTGCCCACACGTACACGTCACTTTCACGGCACGCGTCGCGCAATATTGTCCGCGCATAAACAGAATGGCAGAAAGAAAGCGTAGCGTGGTGTGGTGCTATTTTTCAGTGGCAGAAAAAAGTGATAAAAAATACCTTGGAATTGTCGCAACCTCTGTTCCAGCAGAGAGGTCGTTCTCCAAGGCAGGAGAGACAATTAGTCAGAGGCGAAATCGTCTTAAACCAGAAAATGTTAACATGTTGCTTTTCCTAAACACAAATCTGAAGTTTAAAGATTAGGAAATCTTTATCAACAATTCAAAATGAAAAGACACTGAAATGTCTTTCTGAACATTGCTAAATTGGAAAAATATGTACAAAGTTGAAAATAAAGAAAAAAAATGGCCTGTTTAAAAATAAGAAATATTTCATACAGTGCAAATATGCACAATTTTTGTTTTTAGTATTTTTTATTATATTAATCTTTTGTACTAATTAACTACTTTTGTAACAATTTTTTTAATGGCCAATATGTCTTATGTATATATATATATATATATATATATGTTTTTTTTAAATCACATACACATTTAAGAAATAAGCGGTATCGGTCTTGATATCAGTAAAATTATACTCAAAAGTATCGATATCGTATCGAATTTAAAAAGTCAGGTATCGCCCATCTCTAACTCAAAACTAACGTGTGGGCCGGGCTTAACAAGGTTCGCTCTCATTGGCTAGTGCCATTTTGATTGACGGCTCCTTGAACCGGAAGTAGTTGATGCGTCAATGACGCGATTTTCAGAGCACCTGGGGCTGTATACAAACACACACGCGAATAATAATAGTTTATTACAGAACACTAACAGACACGAGAAACATCACCTGGAGCGGCACCAAGCCTCAACATCCTCCTCGCAGCCTGAGGTTAGTGGTGGGCAGAGCGAGGCTTCATGAAACACTGAAACAGTTGAATCAAATGTGCCGTACTGTTTCGAGGCTTCGAAACTCTCTAGTCACACCCTTCTCCACGGTGACATCTAGTGGTCAATTGCACATGCTATCTGAAACAACTTTGACAACATGCCATTTAACAAAATAAAAATGTTGTGTTTTTGTTAATGTCGCGAGTTTTTAACACTCTCACTATATAACTATAACTATAATATATAATCATTCACTTTTGGTCATGAAAAGTGTAAATTAATTAAACAAATCAATCCACAATGGTCTCATTTTTGTTTGTTTTTTACAGATTTTTATTCAAAACTATTAATTGCTCTGCTGTGTAAGGAATCTATATGAAGCTATATATAAATGTATCTATCTACGAATCTCTCTATGATATCTATGAATATATCTATGAATTTGTCTATCAATCTATCTATCTCCTATGAAATTCTGTTCCACCACAGTTGAGAAAAAAATATTATTTAAGTCGAAATAATGACTTGGTATCTCGAAATAATGAGAAACTGTCGAAATGATGACTTAACTTCTCGTGATTTTCCGCATGGACAAAGCGTGTAAATGCGAGATATGGAAGAGCCGGTGAAAACTGTTGCATGAGAAATGCAAAACTTGCACGATTTACAAAACTATCGGAGTATCGCTGGATTTATTAGTTAAGTTTAAGTGTAACGTCTCCATAAAATGCATGGGTAAATGTGTTAATATTAACGCGAATTTCGCGGATGCTCTTTGATGTACAGGTTCATCATAACGAGTCACTACAATAATACAATAAAATACTATAATACAACAGTCTAAAATTCCTCTGTTTAAAATCCATGGATCACTGTGCTGAACTTGTTCATACACTCATACACAAAAATACAAATGAATAAAATACTATATACTATGGAATCCCTCTCATATACTGATGATATAACATTCATGTTCTTTAATTATATTATTGATTAACACTGACTTTAACAGCTGTTTTACAGAACGTGTCATGTTTGCTGTGATCTCGCATTTACACGCTTTGACCATACGGAGAAACACGAGAAGTTAAGTCATTATTTCGACTTAAATAGTCTTTTTTTCTCAACTGTGGCGGAAATGGGCTTCCATAAGGTGAACTTGCATTAACTCCTGTCAATTTGTTTGGTTTGTTCCTGTCAGTCAAACGCAGACTCGGCAATCAGCACCTGTCCAAACACTCGTGAAACACGCAGAAGCTTCGTTTAGCTATAGTCACGTGACATGGGTGTTTTGAATCACAGTTTCGGTTCAGTGTTTCGAAACAGCTACGCTTCGGGATCTCGACACTGTGTCGAAACGTCAGTTTTGCGTCAGCCATCCCTGCCTGAGGTGAGTTTAATACCGTTTTATTGCTGTTCTGTATGAAAGTTATGTCTATATTTAGCATTGTGAGAGAAGATCAGGTCACATTGGTCTTCACGATCCTTCATAAATCATTCTGATTTGCGCCTCCTCGCAGCCTGAGGTAAGTTTTATACAGTAATCAATACAGTTGTATTCCTGTTCTGTATGAAAATTGTCTATATATTTTAACTGCTATAGTTGATAAGCTCAGATAGATAAGCCTTTACTTAGGCTGTCTGATATGCACCTAACTACGCATTGTTTGTGCCTGCAGGAACGAGTCCAAAAGTCATTCTACGAAACCGGTGCCATTTCCACGTTGCAATTTTCAAAATGTTCATGAAGAACAAACTTAAAAAAACAACAACTACAACTTGATAGATATCTTAATCTTCCCAAATAACATATTTTCCCACCTCAGGAACAAAATTCTTATTAATATTATCCTTTTTATTTATGCAAGGGAGCCTTTCTTACACCACCCCGTGCACACCATTACAGTAGTAAGACAAGATATCATTTTTTTAATTCTAATGTTTTCCTAATAGTAAATTGTCCCTTCTTTGGAAATTAAAAATAGACACTCTGTAATTTAATCCATTTTTTTATTTTTAGGTTTTTAATCTTGAAATATGAATTTGACCTTTCAATGACCTCATTGTTTGTACTGAAAAAACAAATTAACTTAAAAAATGAAAATGAAAATGAAAAAAAAAAATCACATTTATTTGATTAGTCCACACAACAAGAACATCATTCAATATAAAAGTTTATGGAAAAAAAAAAGAAATGTTACATAAATTTAAAGAAAATGACCCTGTGACGGGGTGGTAAACTGATGTGACGGTGGTCTGGACAGTGACAGTATTGAGAAAATCTCCTTTAAATTGATCTAAATGAAGTCCTTAACATTGCATATTACTACTAATAATACGTTTATGACATATTATATATATATATTTACGGTAGAAAATGTACAAAATATCTTCATGGAACATGATCTTTACTTAATATCCTAATGATTTTTGGCATAAAAGAAAAATCAATAATTTTGACCCATACAATGTATTGTTGGCTATTGTCACAGATATACCCGATATACAGATATACCTGTGCGACTTATGACTGGTTTTGTGGTCAAGGGTCACAAATTCAAATTCTTGATTTCACACTCTCACATCACAATAAAACGTGACGGGGCGGTACATTTCATCCCAAATTGGCCGCTAATCTCCCATGTGTTCAAATTCCTCAGCTAGCATACATGCATTCAATCTAAATTATAACATTCTATGCACTAACAATGTTAAAAAAATTATAATAAACAGTTTTCCCTCTCTATTTTGCGTGACGGGGTGGTTGATTTAAGCTTTACGGACCCGGCCTAACATGAAAAAGCAAGAAATAAACAATGTAAAAGAATGTCAGAACTTGCCTGCTTTAGTCCTTGGTGGTTATGAGGGTCAAATGATGTCACTTCAGCTTTGTGATGTCATTTAATGTCATTTAATTATTTATAGATTAAACAAGTTAGTGTGACGGGGTGGTAAGTCAAACTTAAGGACACACACAAATCATAAAATATTTACAAAAAAATAATAATTTTAATAAATATAACTTACGTAAGCAGGAACACACATATTTCCTGAAAATAATAATAAAAAAATATATATTTACACATCTTATTTGGTGATATTTTAGATGCAAGTGTCACATTTGTCAACACGGACACGTGAAATTTGCTATGTACTAAAGAAAAATTATTAAAAAGAGTAAATTACTCTTTACAAACAGAATTTTATCATACACCATGTTAACAAGAACACTTTAATTAATAACTTTGAGCTTTGGAAACACACTTTGGTACATTTGCTGCACCTTATGCATCTCATCAGACACTGCGGACACAAATGGCACCCGTTTCGTAGAATGACCCGCAATCTGATATATTGCAGCGAATGTGAACCTGCACCATTGTCTCTTGTTCATGCGAGTACATACACTTATGTGAGTATTTGCACTCTAAGTTTAACTTGCATGCACACACACACACACACACATGCAGAAGGTCTTACTGTCGCCACACACTGATGCATCCAGATGTACACTGAACAGTTTAGTTTAAGATTAATTACTAACAAACCCTAGAAAGTTAGACATTACATAATTTAACCTCAATTTTATGAAGTGATGCGAATGCTTTACCTTTCAGTTGAGTCTTATTAAAAAAATTAAACGGTCATTTTAGTTTTTGAATTTTTATAATAGATAAAAGTTTAAAGACCTTTTTTAATGTATGATAGTTTTTACATCTGTACGTAATTTATTTGCCATGAATATAGCCAGGATAGCTAGTATGATAAACCGTTCATAAACACTAATAATAATAGACCACTGATGCTTTCTTTTCCACTGTCATTTTGCTTAATTGACATGGCAATAGCGTTCTTAACTTTGGCCCTCAACGTTCACTTTCCTGCAGATCTCCAATTTTATCTGTAAATGAATAAGATACTTGGAACATTACCTGAATATAGCCACATTGGGATAATATAATTCACTAATTTATCAAACTAAATAGTGTAGGTCATTCTTTGTGAGTTCAAAGCAGTCAATATTTCTAAACTGTTTTATGGTTTCTCTTTTCAGGTAGTGAAGCATCTGTTTCAAGAGGAATCTGCTGATATTGACCCAGAGGATGGTGTGGTGGTGCCAGAGAGCCATTGCCCCTTAGCAGAGCAAACACTTGCTGTTCTGCATGGACTGAACAATCCCTTCAATCACCACTGAATGACCGGGACCTCGATCTCCAAACACTTCATATAATCCAAAGACTGCTCAATTTAAGTATTTTAAAAATCCAACATGTTAAAAATTCAAACATAGACATTCAGTTCTGTCAATTTTAATCAGAAAATAAAACAATTTACTTTGATTTTTAACATGTTATGTGTTTAAAGACAATGTGATATGCTTTAAGAGGAACTGAATATCCACATTGAATGTGAAGCAGAAGCCTGTGTGCTTGACCAATCAGCACTGCATCAGCTGCGGGACAGAGAGCGGCGCCTCATCCTGAGTGTCTCCATCTAAGGCATTAAAATAAACAACACATTTTTAAAACATTAAATTGCATCACTACATACAGGCATGGTACTATGCATCAACTATTTTGAAAACGTAAAAAAAGTACAAAATGTAATTAATTGCTGCTTTAGAAAACTGAGTATACAGACAAGGTTTAAGAATAACACTAGCTGTTTCTATCACCCTTTTCATGCTCCATTTCAATTACATTAAAATACCTGTCAAAAATTTGAAAGCATTACAATTTATTAATGTTTTTGAAGAAAGTAAATTACAGTAAAGAAAGGTAATATTGTGGCACATCACTACACTTTTAAATAACTTTCTATTTTAATAATGTTACTTTTATTTATTCCAATGATTAAAGCTGAATTTATTAGATGATAAATACAGTAAAACAGTGTAATATTATAGGAGACATTTATAATGTTATTAAAAAATGTGTTTCATAAATGCTCTTCCTTTCTGTTTAAAGAATTATGAAGTATAACAACAATGTTAAGCAAATGTTAAACATTTTCAACACTAACAATAATCAGAAAAGTTTCTTGAGGCGCAAATCAGAATGATTTATGAAGGGTCGTGAAGACCAATGTGACCTGATCTTCTCTCACAATGCTAAATATAGACATAACTTTCATACAGAACCGGAATAAAACGGTATTAAACTCACCTGAGGATGTTGAGTTTGGTGCCGCTCCAGGTGACGTTTCTCGTGTCTGTTAGTGTTCTGTAATAAACTATTATTATTCGCGTGTGTGTTTGTATACAGCCCCAGGTGCTCTGAAAATCGCGTCATTGACGCATCAACTACTTCCGGTTCAAGGAGCCGTCAATCAAAATGGCACTAGCCAATGAGAGCGAATCTTGTGAAGCCCCGCCCACACGTTAGGTTTGAGTCAGAAAGACGAATGTAAATTTGAGAATCGTAAACAAAAACTTTGAAAGCGAACACGAAAACTCTGGCAGCGAAACCGCAGTTTAGGGAACTGTCAACAAAGAATGCAGTTTATTTGAAGATTATGTTAATTTTTTTGGTGTGAGGTTAGTTTTTTTCGTTTGCGGAGAGTATTTTTGTTCGTTTTCACTAATATTTCGTTCAATATTAATGGCACAAAAAATAGTTTTTTTTATAGTTTATAGTTTCTCTTTATAGTTTTTCATGTTTCAGACAGAAACAATGTTCTGATAGAATGAGGCAGAACTGTCTATTTCTGATTTCAGTAATAAAGCACATGAACTGATGATGACCAGTGGTTTCATAAGCGTTCCTTCTCTAGATTATCACAGCCAACGCTGTTCTGAAGTGTTTATTGCTGCATTCAGTTTAAAGTCAGTGTTCAGTTCTCACAGAATGATTCCTTTTTGCTTTAATTCTTTTACACACAAATTCACCCATAAGCTGATCAAGCCATGCTGTTTCTTTTTTTTTCTTTTTTTTTTATATGCTTTATTATCAACAAATCGCATGTACAAAAATAACAATACAACAGAGGAACATTACATGCTTTAGTACAACAGAGAATACGAATAAAAATAAAGAAAATGAGAAAGAAAAATTATAATTACATAGAGGGTACATTACTATAAATATAAATCTATGTGTTCATACATGCATATCTATATAAAAATGCCAAATGAGGAACAAAGTTCAAATACTTTGGTGGCTTTGTTATTTTTAGATTTTGATGTCACACTCATGTATATTTTAATTTCATTCTTAAGCGCTGTAAAACTGGGTTTGTTATTTGCGAATTTGGATTTGTGAATATGAAATTTACAGAGAAATAAAATTAAATTTATAATGAAGCCAGCATCCTTTAAGTGATGGTCCTTAGTGTAATAACCTAAGCCATGCTGTTTCTGCACTAAACACTGGGTGGTTGCAGTCTTTAATCCAATGACCGACTGCAGCTCGCGAAGACTCGCGTCACAACGCTGCTCTCATGATATCTCGCGAGGACTACATGGTTGCTAAGCAACTCAGAGGCGATAGTTTGTTTCGCCTTTGTAAAGGAGCTGAAACAAAACCACCGTGACAAGTTGAAAACCCAAAAAAGCAGAATCAGAGGCGCATTTTGGTTGCTGAAGGTGAGCGATTGCTTTGTTTGGTCGTTGGTTAGTTTAGCCCGACCAGAGTAACATTAGCTGCTAATGATCAGATCTGCGTGTTTATGTTGCTTTGCTCTCAGTCTAACACTGATTCTGTCGCTCAGGGTTTTTCCCAGATTAATCTCTGCATTCCGTATGAAACTCCCACACCTTCCCGAAGTCTCTCTGATTCTCTTTAAACGCTTTCTTATGGGTTTATTCAGCAACATTTGAGCAGTGTGAATCGCGAAGGCTGAATGATTCACTCGTTTGAGTCGGTTCAGTGACTCGGTCATTGTTATGATATTCATACACTGTAATTGTAATCATTGAGTATCCGTGTGTTATATCTGATACTGTCATTGATAAGTGTGAATTTGATCTAATTGCAGATGTTTTATATGTTTATATGTTTCTAATTAAAGCGGATGAAACCCTTCTTTCATTTTGGTTGTTGTGCAACTAGTTCCTCTGGGAATAATTACATGTATGTAAAATAAAATAAATAACATATGGTTTTACAGAAAGTGTCATAGCTGCATTTATTTATTCCAAAATCTAGTAACAAATATTATATCAGTGTAAAACAGCTGTTTTCTATGTGAATATATAGTAAATTGTCATTTATTCCTGTGATTAAAGCTGAATTTATTAGATGATAAATACAGTAAAACAGTGTAATATTATATCAGTGTAAAACAGCTGTTTTCTATGTGAATATATAGTAAAGTGTAATTTATTCCTGTGATTAAAGCTGAATTTTCAGCATCATTACTCCAGTCTTCAGTGTCGCATGATCGTCACTAATCATTATAATATTTATGATTATTATCAGTGTTGAAAACAGTTCATATTTCTGTGGAAGAGAGTAAGAGGAGATTTCTAAAGGAGTAATGATGAAAATTAAAGCTATGATAAATAATAAACTGCTCTCTATGCTACTGTACTGTGTTGAACTTCTGGTCTCCTCTGAAATATATTATTGTTCTCCTTTATATTCTACATGTTCAGAGAACAATGGCAAGTCAGAGACCCGTGAGCCGTGGATCATTTGGGCCGAGCGCCGGACGACCCCCACAGACGGCCATCAGAGTCAACACTGCGGTGAGAGAGGGGGGAGAGAGAGAGAGAGGGGGGGGGAGAGAGGGGGGGGGGGAGAGGGGGGAGAGATCCTCTGGATGTTAAGAGTGTGGTTGTGTGCGTTTTGCTCACAGGTTCCGCCAGGATCCGCTCGTCCCGGAACCAGAGGTGGATCCGGCGCCACTCCTGGCGTTTTATCTGCTCAGATTAAAGTGGCAGATCGGCCAGTGACTCAACAGGGTCTCAGCGGCATGAAGACGGGCATGAAAGGTCAACTCTCTTTCTTTCTGTTGTATCTGTTGCAAAGGGTTAAACTAATGTGATCTTGTTTCTCCTGCAGGACCTCAGAGGCAAATCCTGGATAAATCATATTACCTTGGGTTATTACGGTAAAAACTCATCCTGACGGTTTCAGTGTCTCTTAGATCAGACGTGCAATAAATGTGTTGTTG
The DNA here is from genome assembly GCA_037043235.1 of Rhodeus uyekii. NCBI lineage: Eukaryota > Metazoa > Chordata > Actinopteri > Cypriniformes > Acheilognathidae > Rhodeus > Rhodeus uyekii. The sequence goes on along the minus strand of JAWRVZ010000489.1, from coordinate 123,582 downwards.
TTTGTTTTAGGAGTAAAATCAATGAGCTGACGATGGAGACGAGTAAATTACAGAAGGACATCGACTCCTTCAGTCAGGAGAATTCAGTCTTTCTTTCTTATGAAAAACGGCAAGTTCACCTTCACCAGAATTATGTCTGAACATAGAAAAGACAGAAATGGTGGTATTTAGTGGTATAGGTTTTTTTTTTATAATATGAAGCATCTTGAGTGCTATATTTCTGATCATCTAATCCAGGGTCTCCAAACTACGGCCTGCGGAGACCTTTTTATCTACGGAAACAATTTACGGAAATGTACGTGTATCCTGCCAAGATCAGCCGCCGCTTACGTGGACGTTATGTTTTTACCAAATTAAAATAGAGGCGCGCAGTAGTGCGTTTCCTTTCGAACGAGAACGAGACGTTAGGGAACTCCTCCCCTTCACGAATCTCTGAAACCTTATAGGATAACGACAGTTGAACACTGGCCAATCATAGCGCGATACGGATCTGGCTGACAGACGGGATAAATAGCATAAGCGCGACAATTGCAGGAGAATATTTCCTTCACACTTATCTAAAAGGAATGTGGAAAAATAACCAAGGTTACGTTTTCCAACCGATTCCACTACATTGCAAAACCTTATTCGTGCTTACTTTTTCATCTTCCGTTCACCGTCAATGATAGCGCCATCTAGTGGCCTCCTTAGGGACAAGTTCAAAGAAGGACTGGTGGGTTTTTACTAGTTTTTGCCCAAGGAAGAATGTCAAAACTTTTGCATATCTTTCAATCTTTAAAACAACATATATGTGTGAACAAACATTTTCAAGAATAAAATACGTGAAGAGCAATTTGAGAACAAACTTATGAAATCTCAGCTCACTGTTGATGTTAGGGAAATCAAATCTAAAGCCAGAAATGTCTGCTATTTTGGCATCCAGGAAACAATTTCACCATTCCCACTAATACAGGTGTTCATGTGTAGTTTGTCAATGTTATTAAATAATAACTGAATAAAATCATATTAAATAAATAATTAAAAACAACATCCATGTTTTTATTCTTTTTCGAGTGTGTAGTCTGCCCCCGAACTGCTGTTTGATAGTTTATGTGGCCCTCGGGCGCTGAAAAGTTTGGAGACCCCTGATCTAATCAGAACCCTTAATTGTTTTGATAAGATCAGGAATGTGTAACTCTTGTTCTGTGAACAGAGCAGAAATCCTGGCCGGAGAAATCAAAGATCTGCAAGGCCAGCTGGCCGATTACAACATGGTACAGTATTTACAACCAGTGGAGTTGGAAGTTGCACAGAAATATAAAAGTAAGCTGTGTCTTCTGTTTAAATTACAGCTGGTTGACAAGCTGAACACAAACACGGAGATGGAGGAAGTGTTAAACGACATAGTCACGGTGACTTTATTTCCACACATCATTCCTTCTTCTTTACTCTTGTATTCCTGCTCATCTTATTTGTGTTTCTCTCATTAGCTGAAAGCACAGAATGACAGAGAAGCTCAGAGTATGGATGTGATATTCACTGAGAGAAGAGAGTAAGTTTGAAATCTCCTCATCAAACTGGACTTCAATCATATCAGAGCTTCTTTTCAAATCAGCAATTTTACATATAGTGGAAAAACTACATGCAGAAAATGTCTGGGATATTTGGGACAAAATATTGTATCCATCAATGACAAGGTTTTAAAAGCTTTACTTTGTTGTAAAATGCAATGACAGTTTTCACTGCAGAAACTAAACATGCTCTTCCGCCAGTTTCTGTCTGTTTTCCAGCACAAACATTACATTCACTGCAGAAGAGGCACTAAATTAATCTTGTTTTTGAGAGAAGCAACTAAATCAAGTGGCTTTCTGCTCAAAGCAAGTAATAAAATCAGCCAAAAATAAACTTGTTTTCCCCTTAAGTATGAAGTATCTTTAATATTTTTTAATGTCACGTTGCTTCTCCAGGAAATGTGTGTTGATGTAAGATTGTTTAGATGTTCTGGAAAACAGAAACTCCTTGGAAGAGCTTCATGTTTCCATGCATTTGCAATTCTAGTTCATTGATCTTTGTTTCTTATTTTAATAACTTTTTCATATTGCACTACTTCATTGGGAAAAAAAATTCTCAGAGATAATACCAGAGATCCGTAGGGACCAAAGATCCGTAGAGATCCGTAGGGACCAGAGATCCGTAGAGATCCGTAGGGACCAGAGATCCGTAGGGACCAGAGATCCGTAGAGACCAGAGATCCGTAGAGATCTGTAGGGACCAAAGATCCGCAGAGATCCGTAGGGACCAGAGATCCGTAGAGATCCGTAGGGACCAGAGATCCGTAGAAATCAGAGATCTGTTGAGATCTGTAGGGACCAAAGATCCGCAGAGATCCGTAGGGACCAGAGATCCGTAGAGATCCGTAGGGACCAGAGATCCGTAGGGACCAGAGATCCGTAGAGACCAGAGATCCGTAGAGACCAAAGATCCGCAGAGATCCGTAGGGACCAGAGATCCGTAGAGACCAGAGATCCGTAGGGACCAAAGATCCGTAGAGATCCGTAGGGACCAGAGATCCGTAGAAATCAGAGATCTGTAGGGACCAAAGATCCGCAGAGATCCGTAGGGACCAAAGATCCGTAGAGACCAGAGATCCGTAGAGATCTGTAGGGACCAAAGATCCGCAGAGATCCGTAGGGACCAGAGATCCGTAGAGATCCGTAGGGACCAGAGATCCGTAGGGACCAAAGATCCGTAGAGATCCGTAGGGACCAGAGATCCGTAGAAATCAGAGATCTGTAGGGACCAAAGATCCGCAGAGATCCGTAGGGACCAAAGATCCGTAGAGACCAGAGATCCGTAGAGATCTGTAGGGACCAAAGATCCGCAGAGATCCGTAGGGACCAGAGATCCGTAGAGATCCGTAGGGACCAGAGATCCGTAGAAATCAGAGATCCGTAGAGACCAGAGATCCGTAGGGACCAGAGATCCGTAGGGACCAGAGATCCGTAGAGATCAGAGATCCGTAGGGATCAGAGATCCGTAGGGATCCGTAGAGATCAGAGATCCGTAGGGACCAGAGATCCGTAGAAATCAGAGATCTGTAGGGACCAGAGATCCGTAGGGACCAGAGATCCGTAGAGATCAGAGATCCGTAGGGATCCGTAGAGATCAGAGATCCGTAGAGACCAGGGATCCGTAGAGACCAGGGGTCTCATTTATAAACTGAGCGTAGGAGCCCTACTAAAAGTTTACGTACGCTTAAAAGTCAAAAATGGCATACACCAAAAATTAACTAAAATTAACCATCTGTGTCACCAATTCCCTCTGTCCCCAGAATGTGCGAATACACAGCTCAAAGTTTGCTTTAAGGTCTGCACATTCTCCCATCAAGTTTGTTTTTTATTGATCACAACCTTTGCGTGGAAACTGGCGTACGTACGTTTCCAGCCCCGATTTGTGCGTACGCACACTTTATAAATGTGACCCCAGAGATCCGTAGAGATCCGTAGAGATCTGAAGAGATCTGTAGAGATCCGTAGAGACCAGAGATCCGTAGAAACCAGAGATCCGTAGAGATCAGAGATCCGTAGAGACCAGGGATCCGTAGAGACCAGAGATCCGTAGGGATCCGTAGAGACCAGAGATCCGTAGAGACCAGGGATCCGTAGGGATCCATAGAGACTTGAGATCCGTAGAGATCCATAGAGACTTGAGATCCGTAGAGATCCATAGAGACTTGAGATCCGTAGAGACCAGAGATCCGTAGAGACCAGAGATCCGTAGAGACCAGAGATCCGTAGAGACCAGAGATCCGTAGAGACCAGAGATCTGTAGAGACCAGAGATCCGTAGAGACCAGAGATCCGTAGAGACCAGAGATCCGTAGAGACCAGAGATCCGTAGAGACCAGAGATCTGTAGGGATCAGTAGAGACCAGAGATGTGTAGGGATCCGTAGAGACCAGAGATCCGTAGAGACCAGAGATCCGTAGAGACCAGAGATCCGTAGAGACCAGAGATCCGTAGAGACCAGAGATCCGTAGAGACCAGAGATCTGTAGGGATCAGTAGAGACCAGAGATCTGTAGAGACCAGAGATTGGGCTCATTGCTCATGGGGAGCATCCGGATCGTTGTAGTTCCCTGGCACGATGTAACCGTCCTCTATAAATCCGTCCTCATCCTCAAAAGACTGCAAGCTCAGCTCGTGCTCCTCGTCCAGCTCCTGCGCGCTCGTCTCCGTCTGCTCTGTGTCCACACTGAAGTTGGAGAAGCGGCCGGTATTGAGGACACTGGGCTCCACATCCTCACGGAGCCTCTGGTGCTGATAATTGAACAGAAGTTTGTACCAAGACGGAGACTTGACGGCGCATACGATTAGCATGGACGTGCTGAGAGTCAGAGCCACGACTCCAAGCAGGAACTTCCAGCTGTTGCTCTCCGCCGGCGTCCCTCCATCACTCGCAGTGAACCCTGAGGAGAGACACATGCTGCGTCAGGCTCGACAGAAGTAGCAATTGAAATGCTGGACCGCATTAATGGTGAACATAATTACTCCATTTCACCATTTCTACAGATTAAAGTGAGCAGCATCAGAACAGAGGATCGTTTCACAAGCGCTCAAGATCTTTCAGAGCAACATCCTCTAATATTATTACAGACTTCATTCCTGTGAGCGTTGCTTCTGACGTAACAGCACAAACACATGACAAGCCACAGATGACGAGGCTATTATTTACATTTATGCATTTGGCAGACACTTTTATCCAAAGCGACTTACATTGTATTCAAGAAACACATTGAATCAGTTCTTGCTTCCCCTGGGATCAAACCCATGACCTTGGTGTTGTAAACACCAGTGCTCTACTGATTGAGCTACAGAAAGCTATTATTACAGTGCTGTTTATTTGGGGTTATTTATCACCTTGGCTGGAGCTGTTGCTGGGCTCTGGGGTCGGCACTGCTGAGAATCTGCTTCTCACTGTTATGCCTTGATTTAAGCAGAAAGTGTTTCCATCAAGGACAGATGTTTTCTGGGAGGTGTAACAAATGACTTCTCTGCCTGCAGAAACAAACAGCTTTGCAGATGAATAAATCAAATAAACATTAAGTATGCCAGAGCATATACTTCATATCTGAAAATGTGAAGCGTTCTCACCTGTGGAAACGCCGGAGTCGTTCAGCTGTTTGATGAGGCTCGTGAACGAGCAGGAGCAGTTCCATGGATTTTCCCCCAAATCCAAACTCTTCAGATTTGCCAGTCCTTTAAAGATGTCTTTGTCGAGGGTTTGCAGTTCATTTCCCCTCAGTTTGAGTATCTGTAGGTTTGCGAGGCTGGCAAACGCTCCCGCCGGCAGTGACTGTATGCGGTTGTAAGAAAGGTCTAGCATGCTAATCCTGGGATACTCCCTTAAGGTCTGGATGTCCGAGGCAGACATCGCAACCGAGTTACGGCTCAGGATGAGTTCGCTGAGGTTAGTAGGTTTGCCTGCAGGAATGTTCGTCAGAGATGCGTTGGTCATGTCCAACTGAACACAAAGGGTTAGTGCTTGTTTGATCATCATGTCATTCTCTATTGACAGTCTATTTAGTTTGACTTTGATCGAGAAAATGTTTTCTAATTCCCTGTAAAAAGACGGGATCACTCACCCGCTGTGCGATGACCCCTGACCTCATCAGAACGGCTGCCATCCAGAGCCAACGCATCCGTGTCACGGCCATGATCCCAGTGTTCCCTGTGAGAACAGCACAGCATCAGCCACAGACCTGCTCCGCTCCATGCGAGAACACACTTCCTGCTGAACGATCATGAAGAGGGAAAGCCCTGTTCATGAGCGTCACACAACAGCATCTTTGTTCGGACGAGTCACTCTGCTATCAGCATGTTGCTGTCCCGTGTCTCTCTGCTTGTGTTTCTGCCGTCAGCCATAATGTCCTCATGCTCTGCGCGAGGCACAGAGTCTCCAGTGTTCTCCGGCGGAGCGAGGGATGTTTGCATCATCACTGATGACGTTCTTGTCTTCACCACAGCATCTTGGAGCTGAATTCAACTCAATTCATCTCTATGAACTTCACACAGTTATTGAACTGAACTGAGTGGAATAATAGCCGCTTTACTGCAGAATTTCAGTGTGATTGATTTGTAGATCAGGGTTAGGCGTCTATGCCTGTTCCTGTGAAGCTGCTTTGAAAAGCCTGTATGATGTGCTATAAAGCTGGACACTGAGGACTGTGAGCGTCTCATTGCTTTCTCTCGTCTGTCACACATATATGCAGTTCAGTGTTCAGCAACATGATGCCCAGCGCTGAATTTAACACTAAAGGATAATAGTCGCTCTCTTTCCACTATATACTTTCTTTGTCTCTCCTGTTCTTCCTCTCACAAAGTCCTGTTGGATATATAAGGCTTGATTTCCTTCTCTTGCATTTAGGATTTTAAACATTAGCATTTTATTTTTGTTATACTTTGATAGTATTGTTTTTCATTGGTTGGTCTGAAAGATAAACACGCATAACTTCACTATTATTCTGTCTGGCTTCTGTGCTGCTCAAGCTGAACTGAATTACACGCTTTCATTTAAAAACAATACCGTAATGGATATGAATGTATTCACTTACCCTTGAGCCGCGTGTGTGTGTGAGTGTGTTACACACACTTGATCAGACTGAGACGGAAACAGACCTTTGCTCTCTGTAATAAAAGACTTGGGCTAAAGATTGACCACATTCAGTCTTTAACTGCAGCTGAACTCTGACTTTTATTGTGCTGTTCTCATGCCGCTTGCAACACTGAGGTCATGGGTTTGATTCCCAGAGAACGCTGATTTCTATAAAAAGTGTGCTCTATAAAACTAGATGCTGACATGGAGGAACATCAAGGTGCTTTTGTCCCTAAACATGAAAATGAAGTGATTTCTACAGATGCTGGAATGAATTTGAGAAGAACAAGAACAGTGTCAGTGATGCGAGTAAAGCGTGAGATCTTTGTATATATAGAGAGTCTAGCATAAATAAAAGAGACAAACTATTTATATATATATATATATATATTCTGTAGAGGTGTAAGGTGTATCTTTAGGTTGAAGAGCGT
>JAWRVZ010000489.1:94020-106520 GCA_037043235.1 Rhodeus uyekii | reverse complement strand
GACTCTGGCGATACACAAACTCTACTTTAATGTCCCTTTGGGGACTCTGGCGATACACAAACTCTACTTTAAAGTCCCTTTGGGGACTCTGGCGATACACAAACTCTACTTTAATGTCTCTTTGGGGACTCTGGCGATACACAAACTCTACTTTAAAGTCCCTTTGGGGACTCTGGCGATACACAAACTCTACTTTAATGTCCCTTTGGGGACTCTGGCGATACACAAACTCTACTTTAATGTCCCTTTGGGGACTCTGGCGATACACAAACTCTACTTTAATGTCCCTTTGGGGACTCTGGCGATACACAAACTCTACTTTAATGTCCCTTTGGGGACTCTGGCGATACACAAACTCGTACTTTAATGTCCCTTTGGGGACTCTGGCGATACACAAACTCTACTTTAATGTCCCTTTGGGGACTCTGGCGATACACAAACTCTACTTTAATGTCCCTTTGGGGACTCTGGCGATACACAAACTCTACTTTAATGTCCCTTTGGGGACTCTGGCGATACACAAACTCGTACTTTAATGTCCCTTTGGGGACTCTGGCCATACACAAACTCTACTTTAATGTCCCTTTGGGGACTCTGGCGATACACAAACTCTACTTTAATGTCCCTTTGGGGACTCTGGCGATACACAAACTCTACTTTAATGTCCCTTTGGGGACTCTGGCGATACACAAACTCTACTTTAATGTCCCTTTGGGGACTCTGGGATACACAACTCGTATATATTAGACAATCATCCAATCATCAGTTTTGTTGCAACTGAACCTTTTTTAAATTAGTTAATGAAGAAATACAAGCAGTAATGACATGCCAGCCGTTTATTTAACATGCAAAGGCATGCTACAATGTCCAAATAGTTATATATATAGCACAACAGCCTTCTCTTAACAATGCCACTTTCTGGCATACTGAACAACAGTAAACGCATTTCTTTTAAAGTGCATATTAGTTAAACAAAAAAAAAAGTATAAACAGACACATAAAAACAAAAGTAAGGTGAAGTAATGTGTTTAACACATCTTAAACTTGAAAAAAAAATTATTCCCCTTTACTTGCACTCCTCCCTCTTTTCTTCCCCTTTACTTAAACTCCTCCCTCTTTTCTTCTCTTTTACTTGCACTCCTCCCTCTTTTCTTCCCCTTTACTTGCACTCCTCCCTCTTTTCTTTTCTCCACTTTTACTTGCACTCCTCCCTCTTTTCTTTTCTCCTCTTTTACTTGCACTCCTCCCTCTTTTCTTTTCTTCTCTTTTACTTGCACTCCTCCCTCTTTTCTTCTCTTTTACTTGCACTCCTCCCTCTTTTCTTTTCTCCTCTTTTACTTGCACTCCTCCCTCTTTTCTTTTCTCCTCTTTTACTTGCACTCCTCCCTCTTTTCTTTTCTCCTCTTTTACTTGCACTCCTCCCTCTTTTCTTCTCTTTTACTTGCACTCCTCCCTCTTTTCTTCTCTTTTACTTGCACTCCTCCCTCTTTTCTTCTCTTTTACTTGCACTCCTCCCTCTTTTCTTTTCTCCTCTTTTACTTGCACTCCTCCCTCTTTTCTCCTCTTTTACTTGCACTCCTCCCTCTTTTCTCCTCTTTTACTTGCACTCCTCCCTCTTTTCTCCTCTTTTACTTGCACTCCTCCCTCTTTTCTTCTCCTTTACTTGCACTCCTCCCTCTTTTCTTCTCTTTTACTTGCACTCCTCCCTCTTTTCTTCTCCTTTACTTGCACTCCTCCCTCTTTTCTTCTCATTTACTTGCACTCCTCCCTCTTTTCTCCTCTTTTACTTGCACTCCTCCCTCTTTTCTCCTCTTTTACTTGCACTCCTCCCTCTTTTCTCCTCTTTTACTTGCACTCCTCCCTCTTTTCTCCTCTTTTACTTGCACTCCTCCCTCTTTTCTCCTCTTTTACTTGCACTCCTCCCTCTTTTCTTCTCTTTTACTTGCACTCCTCCCTCTTTTCTTCTCATTTACTTGCACTCCTCCCTCTTTTCTTCTCATTTACTTGCACCCCTCTCCAAAGACACAAAGAAATCTCATGATGTGTTTAGCTTTCTTAAGGAAACTCAAAGTGTTCGGCCTGACAGGAGTGTCCTGTAACCAGCACATCTTGCCAGTCAATAGAAGGCCAGAATAGTTCAACTCAAATACATTACTTCACCTTTACTCCTCCCTCTTTTCCTCCCCCAATAAGACATTGCACAATATAAAACAGAAATGAATTTTATCCTCAACATGTTCTACATTTTCCAGTAAAAGGCAATGTAGTGTTTTTCCCACCCTCTATAATCCACCTCTTTTTTTTAAAGTTGTGATCCTGTTCCGCACATAATTTTTTACACCAGTCCATGTTCGTTCCTTTAAAGCTTCTGGCTCTGCTTTAATGCATCTCTCACAGTCTTGCTTACCAGGAACTTTGCATGTCTTTATGAAGTTCATCATATGTTTTTCAACTGCTTTTACCTCAAAGTCCTCCCATTTTCTTTTTGAAGGGATTGATGAACCTACAAAAAAGAAAAAAAAAAGAAAATCTTATCATCAACTAAAGTCAATGAATGATAACCAAATTAGCACAGTCTTCCTGTATAGATAATATGTTATCTACAGGCATCAGTAACCAGTTGTTCAAAATAAATTGAGTAATTCATGGTAATTATTGTTGTTAGTATAGTTTACATATTTTTCTAGCTTGATGTTCTTGTGAAACAGCTGGTTGATCAGTGTCTGCTGTTGTTGTGGACTGAGGGAAGTCACTGCACCTCACTGCATCTGAATCTTCCTCATCACTTGATATGTCATCATCTTGGGTCTCAAGTTGCTCTACAACAATTAAAAAAACATCACATCCTATACATCATAGTTACCATTTGTACAAGATTATAGATTTGCAAGTAAAACAAAGACTCACATAAACAAATAACTTATACTCATACCATTAGGGTCGATTTCAATGTCGTCAAGTCGCTTTCCTTTAAAGGATGACAGTGTTCCTTTCTCCATAGCCATAAAGACTTTGCTTATTTTTGCCAGCTGCAATGTCCCCTCTGGTAACCGGTAATACTGTCTGTGGATTCTAATGTCGTGACCCATGAAATCAGCTAGCTGATCTGCCTCATTCTCATCAAGGTTAAGAATCTTTGACATTGTTGCTACATGTTTCCTGAGCCTGGTTGATGAGAGCGATTCAGGATTTTTAATGCCACATTCGCGAGCTGCTCTACTGATGCACTCTCCTCCTCTGTAGGCAGACATTGCTCCAGATCTAGCAAACATAAAGGGATTCTCAGATGGGACACCACAAATCCCACGCATTTCAACAAGTAGCTCCATGGCAGAAACCAATGAAGGCTTAAGGAGCACAGGAACCTTTCTTCCCCGTTTACCACGGATTTCCACTCTGGTGAAGTGTTTACACAATTTCTTCTCAAGCTCCGAAAGACATATCGCAATGTCTTCATGTAGCTCAGAAGAATCCCGGCTTTGAAAAGCTGACAAAAGCATTCGTGACACCTCACCTTCTCTTCTCCTATTGAACAGGATGACTTGGGACAGTGTGACTTTGGCAAGAGCAGCATAGTTGTCAGCAGAGGGTATGTTTCTGAGTTTATTTAGTAACTCCTCATGTTTTTTTTCAAGATGTGTGTGCAGGACTTTGACATCCTGGGTAAAAGGAATGATCTGTGGTGCGTTCCACTTTGCTTCTTTCAATGTAGTTATTGCACCAGCCGAAATGTATTCATTCCACCTTGCTTGGTGTACTTTTCTGAAGTCTCGTGCACACTCTGCACGCTCGTGGTCACCGTATATCATAGCATTGCTTTCAACGATGCTACATATTTTGTTCAAAGAATGTCCTAGTTTTAGAGCTAAAGATGGAATACGGTAGGTGTTTGTCTCTTCGTCAAAACCAGATACAACTTTAACAGCTGATATGACATGTTTAAAATTTGCTGGTATGATGAAGTCTTCCATTGTTCTCAGAGGTGTAATCTTTCTTGCTTCAAGAAGAAGTCTACCAATTTCTCTCATCTTCTGTCTTATGTAGTCATGTTTGGTCACATCAGATCCCATTCTGTTAAACATGTGCTCTCCCAGTTGCACAATGCATGAGTCACTGTGAATTGTGCGTGAAATTTCATCATAATTCATTAAAGAAAGCATCTTCTCACATCCTTTGCTAACCTCCAATCCAACTGGTGTTTGTAGAGCACAAAGAGATCTAACTCTTTTTCTGCCCTGTGGACCATCATCTTTAGGTTTAAGTGGACAGATTTTGATATGTTTCCAGAGGCTACGCTTGTTGTAAAGCCCTTGACAGTAAGCACAATGAATAAATTCTTTGGCGTTTTTGCTGTTCTTGGGACGATAACATGCAACCATCGCTCCATGTCCCTTTCTCACCACATCTGTATTGTGGGCAAAGTTTCCCCTTTTTCTAAGAAGATCTAACTGGACTCGTCTTTGTTTTGAATGTTTGGGAAAGGCTACAGCCTTTGCGACCTCAATTTCATTGCGATGGACAAACTCCAAATGTCTTGCCAATTTTGAATATGGCTTGGAGCAGTAAACACAATATTGTATTTTGTTATATGATTTGCAGTTTTTCTTTGGGGATGGCAACGCCTGAACAAAGGTCCTTTTGTTAGGTGATGTGTGAATAGTTTCTTTAGTTTTGTCTTTCATTCTGCACTTCTTAGATGAACATCCTTCCTTAGAGTGGCTTTCTGTATTGTCATGGTCAAAAGCACTACCAAAGCACTTTGTGTTATATGATTTGCAGTTTTTCTTTGGGGATGACATTGCCTGAACAAAAATCCTTTTGTTAGGTGAGGTGTGAAGAGTTTCTTCAATTTGGCCTTTCATGCTTTTTGATGACAGTCCTGGAATGCACTTCCTAGATGAACATCCTGCCTTGGAGCTGCTTTCTGCGTTATCGTGGTCAGAAACACTACTATCGGAGTCATCTGAGCTGATTGGGGGTACATAGTCAACGTCGCTGTAGTCCGAGAGGTCTGATTCATTGAAGGCACCTTCAGAATACTAAATAAGAGAATTTAACACTTACTTAAATCATACAAATTCTTCAACCAAATGTTTTATAAACTTATGTGTTGGGATAGAAAACAGCCAATATCTAACTGATTTTAGAGGTACTTATAAAGGGCATACAAAGTATACAACAATACCTGTCTTTTTCTTGATGGCCTTAAGTTCACCTAGAAGAGAACAAAACAAATAAGTGTGCATTAATCAATCAGTAAACAACACACTATAAAATAAAAAGCATTTTGCCCTATACTGAGGTTAGATACCACAACAAATTGCAAATTAATGTTTTTTTACACCACTGAGGTTTGATTGTGTGCTAGTAAATTCATGCAAAAGCAGATACAATTTTGTCCTGACAGTGACAAGTTATTAACAGTCAGTGTAATGGTAAAATGTATTTAAATAAAGATTTCTGCAAATACAGATCCTTTGCTAATTTTATTTACACACCTCCTTTAGTGACAGTGTCTTGGACACCTGTGATGACAACATCACAGAACTGGATGCATCACTGGGCAACGGGGCAGGTGATGAGGGTTGCACAGGAGCGGATGGAGATGATGTGGCAGTAACAGGTGATGAGGGTTGCACAGGAGCGGATGGAGATGATGTGGCAGTAACAGGGGATGAGGGTTGCACAGGAGCGGATGGAGATGATGTGGCAGTAACAGGTGATGAGGGTTGCACAGGAGCGGATGGAGATGATGTGGCAGTAACAGGTGATGAGGGTTGCACAGGAGCGGATGGAGATGATGTGGCAGTAACAGGTGATGAGGGTTGCACAGGAGCGGATGGAGATGATGTGGCAGTAACAGGGGATGAGGGTTGCACAGGAGCGGATGGAGATGATGTGGCAGTAACAGGGGATGAGGGTTGCACAGGAGCGGATGGAGATGATGTGGCAGTAACAGGTGATGAGGGTTGCACAGGAGCGGATGGAGATGATGTGGCAGTAACAGGTGATGAGGGTTGCACAGGAGCGGATGGAGATGATGTGGCAGTAACAGGTGATGAGGGTTGCACAGGAGCGGATGGAGATGATGTGGCAGTAACAGGTGATGAGGGTTGCACAGGAGCGGATGGAGATGATGTGGCAGTAACAGGTGATGAGGGTTGCACAGGAGCGGATGGAGATGATGTGGCAGTAACAGGTGATGAGGGTTGCACAGGAGCGGATGGAGATGATGTGGCAGTAACAGGTGATGAGGGTTGCACAGGAGCGGATGGAGATGATGTGGCAGTAACAGGTGATGAGGGTTGCACAGGAGCGGATGGAGATGATGTGGAGGTGATGAGGGTTGCACAGGAGCGGATGGAGATGATGTGGCAGTAACAGGTGATGAGGGTTGCACAGGAGCGGATGGAGATGATGTGGCAGTAACAGGTGATGAGGGTTGCACAGGAGCGGATGGAGATGATGTGGCAGTAACAGGGGCAATTGAGGGCTGTGACATCAAAACACAAAAAAATAAAATAATTAATTAATTAATAAATAAATGTTTGCGCAATTCAAAGTCTATTGGTTTAGTTTAAGGGAAAGCCAAATAAATTTGGTACAAGACATGTATGACACACCAAAGGAAAGAGAAGATAATGCAGTAACACTGATAAAAATGTAGTTTTTTTAGCTACTCCAACCAGACACCTATCTAAAGCTTTTGCAAACTGCTCAAGATTAAACAGTTTGAGATTTGAGTTTAACAGGCACATACACGACATGTACATGACACACAGAAAGACGTGTACTGTACTGTAGTGATATAATATAGTGCTCTTGATTAAAACACCAGTGTGTTACTGGTCACTTGTGAGTCTAAATGAATAAATGTAAATGTAAAGTCAATGTGATATCTAGACACCTTAAATCTGTTATGTTGTATAAAATTGATATAGCACATGAAGAACAGTTGAACCTGGGTTTGACCATGTACCTTAAAAGCTCCAGGACAAGTAAGATATACACATTTTATGCTGGTTTCAGATGTGACGTTTATACTGCACGTGTAAGCAGTGCAGGCTCGCATAGCAGGAGCGAACGCTGACAGTGTAAAAGCACAACAGCCACGCACAGCAAACGCTCTGCTACGTGCTGCTCACACGTGTAGTGTGCAGCCAGTCTTAATGTAAACTTACTAATTTCTGTGAATCCAAACTGCTGATGTTATTTTTATCACTGGAGTCTGTGACCTGATTGGTAGAGAAATATAAGGAACACAATATAAAAATACAGAAACAAAATAGCAAGGGATGAACAGGGTTTCATGAAATGTTGGTTACCTTCGCTCGCCAAGGCCAGTCTGAGTCTCCATAACTGTATGTTATTTCTTCCCCTTGTTTAATGTCTCTGACAGCAAAGAGGCACAGATGAGGTTGCTGGTTCACTTCAATTGTTTTTATTTTGCAGGTAGGATTTTTGTGGTCATCATTGACCAGCCTTCCCAAGGATCCATCTTCCTTAGATGCATCCATGCTGTAAATACATAAAATGACCACTAAGAATAGCTTGTACATCTTCATACAAATTGTCTTGGTAATAAACTAAAACTTTTCAGTCCACTATGAAAAACCTATTCCAAAACGTTTATTCTAATATTTTTGTATAAAACAGCAGATCGCAGAATTTAACGCAAAATCAAGCAAACTCAATACGCAATATTTTCCGGAGCAAGCATTTTTTCTTCAGATTTTACGTGTAGGCGCCCACGCAGACGCTACCATGGTACATGACCACTGAAGAGAATGTTGCTCATGGTTCTAGAACCGTTCCGCTTTTGCCTGTGCCTAGAACGCGTGTAAACATGCAAGCTTTATTTTTTATATTATTAATGCCTAATTTATGCAGTGTTTAAAATTTTAGAAATAGCTTCTGTTATCTGAAAACACATGAACAGAAAACAAAAAGTAAAATGAAAAGTGTTTTTTACATTTTTATATTAAAGAAAATATAGAAAACATAAAAAAATGAATCCTTAATTGGATTTTTATTTGATGTTACATTTGATATGAAATGGTTAAAAGTTTTTATCCTTCAAAATCAGTCAGTTTGGGATGCAAAAATCAAAAGTCTCCCACGCAAAATCCTGGAGGGATTGATAAAAGTATAAGATATTTTAGATATTTTAGATTTATATTTTAGCATCTACTACACAAAGACAACAATTCTATACTCACCACCAATATTCGCCATGCCACTGAAAATCAAACAAGAATGTGTTCTGAACGTCATTGTAGAGTTTAGATCTATTAAGACTTTCCTTCGAACTCAGAAGTTCACCTCTGTATTCAAGAACAAAATCTCCTCTGAAAAAAGCTTCAGTGGTGAAAACTCCACGTCCTAAAGAGAAAAATATATTAAGTCTTCAGAGTTCTTACTATTAATAACTATTGATAAAAATATTTAATAGCCACACTTAAATAAGTATGCAGTGCAGTTTTTAGTTTAGATTATACTTTAAATACCTATATAGGCTGCATCATAGAGCTTACAGAAACATTACTGCTATATATTTTACATTCATCAAATCTTACTGCATAAGTAAATATACTACACTGCATAATTTATATATTATATAAATATACTATACTGTGCTTTACTGCAACCAGTGAACCTCAATTGGAATAGGAATGAATATTAAAATATCTTGCCTTTATATTTACTGATAAATTTCGCATCAAGTCCAGCCTTGTCAGTTTTGCAACCAATGTGATGCTCAGCATCCTGACGTGGTGTAGTGCGTCTTCTTTTTTTATGTTCAGCCAGCATTGTGACTCAATGTTTATACAATGACTGAAAAGAAATAGATAATACATCAAATAAATAAATAATACAATGATTAAGCATATTCCACTAAAACAAACAAAATAATTGAGTAGATAATAGAAATTAATTTAAAGGGGAATGGAGTTAATAGTAGCAAAATGTAGAGATTTCTTGTAGGGGATTTTTGCCTACACAATACCCTTCAAACACAATGCAAATTTCATGGTTTAAAAAACAATACAAAAAAGTCCCCAGTTTAAATCCCATCAGTAAATTTCTGCCATTTTAATGTGCATTATAAGTGATACTAAGATAACCATTAAAAACAAAAAACAAATTACTTTACACAGTATACTACAGCTATTTAACATATTTTTTAACACATAGTTACATTTGTAATTTGTAACTAATCAAGTATTGACAAGATTATATATTATGCACATTATGAAACATGTGACTTATGAGAAATATTAACTCGACTGTTTTGATTAATTCGAAGAAGCATTGTTCATATCTAATCCAGCAAATATTTTTTTACATCAAAATACTACGAAAAGCATACAGTCGACAAATGAGCAAAAGCCTTAACACAAAATAATTATTAACAATACTAAAACCTTACTAACTTTAATATTATCAATTTTATTGCCATAAATTAAATCACAACTCACCTTTGCTCGTATCAGACATCCTGCGTACATCTCTTTCGCAGGAAATACTGTTTCGCGGGAGAATACAAGTCACGTGTTAACATGCCTGACCTTAGACCTGACGCGTGGAGCTGATCACATGTTCCAAAATGAAGAGTAGAAAAGCACATACACCTTACGAACACATTTCCTATCAATTATAATCGGTTTACTTTTCAGTGCTGTATATTTACGTCTAAAATATAAAGCAGCGTTTAAATAGTAAGAGTGTTGCTCTGCGCAGACCGAACGCCATATGACATAAATGCAGGGGCGTAGCAAGAATTTTATTTTTGAGAGGGCCTGAACATAACGTAGTCGGCAGGATTCGAACCTGCGCGGTGAAACCCCAATGGATTCCTAGTCCATCGCCTTAACCTCTCATCCAAGACTTGTGTGGTGCACTGCGCAGCGCGCTATTCTTGACTTTGGGGGTGGGTTGCGGTTGTCTTGTATGGCGGGTGATTTTTGTTTTCACTTTAGTTTTCACAGTCGCGATTTTAAACAATTGAAAATCTGAGGGGGCCGCACATATAAATGAGCCGTGGCTACGCCACTGCATAAAAGTATCGCGAATGATATTCTATGGAACTGTGTGCTTCTGCATTTATAGTAACATACATATAGTTACAACATTTAAGTAGTTTTTACAAACATGTCTTACCAAAAACCATTACAGAGCACTGATATACTTAAAGATATGTCAGTAAAAGTTGTTTCTAATTAAGAAAGATCAAATATGCACCCTAACCCTAACCCTAACCCTAACCCTTTAGTCTAGGACTTTAGCCCTGTCCGGGAAACTGCCCCTAAGATTTGTACTCATAGAAATGACTAAAGTAATCAAACCTGTTCATTTGACAGGGGTGTAAGAGACTCTAGGCCTGTTTTGTAGCATTTTTAATTCTAAATTCTCAACTCCATTGTCTGTCAACAAAAAAATAATGTAAAACCATGATGTGTTAACCTTAACTGATATGGACTGCACTGAATTGGGGGATAATGGCATCTTCTAAATATCACAAACAAACCTAACAAATGAACATTATTAGACATGAATGAAAGTGTGAAGAAATGATATCTTGAGTACATGTGTGAGAGTGCTGCTGTGTGGGGGAGGGGGTCATGAGTTCAGACACATGAGGGAGGGGAAGCGACTCTCACACACACAAAAACTCCTCTAACTTCAGTCTGTGTGGGGGAGGGGGGGACGTGCCACAACACCTCATCATACACACTCACAATTAATGACCTCATCAATTTCAACTTACAAAGATGTAATTCATGTACTTACAAATTGTATTTCCATTTTCGTTGCAACAGTCAAGTTCTTCCACACTGACTCAATCAGTCATTTCTTTTTTAACCTTTCCTTATACACAGACATTTTCATATTAGGATACAAAAGAGTCCTGTCTAAACTGTTACTATAAATGTAGAAGCACACAGTTCCATAGAATATCATTATGTGCTTAAACCAGGTTTGATTACTTTAGTCATTTCTATGAGTACAAATCTAAGTACAAATCGTCCCGACCGGTTTCCAGGACGGGACTTAAGTCAGGACTAGGCCTTAGTTAAATTACAACATTTAAGTAGTTTTTACAAACATGTCTTACCAAAAACCATTACAGAGCACTGATATACTTAAAGATATGTCAGTAAAAGTTGTTTCTAATTAAGAAAGATCAAATATGCACCCTAACCCTAACCCTAACCCTAGTCTAGGACTTAAGCCCTGTCCGGGAAACTGCCCCTAAGATTTGTACTCATAGAAATGACTAAAGTAATCAAACCTGTTCATTTGACAGGGGTGTAAGAGACTCTAGGCCTGTTTTGTAGCATTTTTAATTCTAAATTCTCAACTCCATTGTCTGTCAACAAAAAAATAATGTAAAACCATGATGTGTTAACCTTAACTGATATGGACTGCACTGAATTGGAGGATGATGGCATCTTCTAAATATCACAAACAAACCTAACAAATGAACATTATTAGACATGAATGAAAGTGTAAAGAAATGATTTCTTGACTACATGTGTGAGAGTGCTGCTGTGTGGGGGAGGGGGTCATGAGTTCAGACACATGGGGGAGGGGAAGCGACTCTCACACACACAAACTCCTCTAACTTCAGTCTGTGTGGGGGAGGGGGGGACGTGCCACAACACCTCATCATACACACTCACAATTAATGACCTCATCTATTTCAACTAACAAACAAATAAAAAACACTAAACATTGTGGATGCGTTCACATCTTTTTGTGACTTGTGTATTAAAACGCACTGAAATAACATCTACTAAACAAATGTTAACATGCCCATCTGAAGAAATGTCAATGCAAAGACAAATACAGTGGTACCTCCAGATACGAAATTAATCCGTACCGAGGCGGACTTCGTATAATGAGTTTTTCGTATCCATTCTTTCATATGCAATTTCCGCAATCCTTCCTGATGACGCAACTGCAATCGTCCTCCTGATTGGTCATATTAATAAATTATTCAAATAATGTAATTCATGTAGTGACCGATAGGGGCGGTATATGGTACTAAATCTTCCTGGCCTCTGATTGGACAGAATCTCCAAAGTGTGTATCTTTCCGGAAGCGCAGTTCCTCATAGAGGGCGCTGCATTTTACACAAATTAGTGGGGGGGCATACACACTTTGAGTACACAAATCACTTAAAAGTGTATTTTGGGGACAAGTGAGATTTTAAGCCTGGACACCATTTTAGTGCATGCTAAATGCCATTATATAGTCATCTAAATGAGGACATGAAAAAAGTCCTCAATTGTCAGGGTGGTCCTCAGTTTACTGGTGTGTACTCTGGTGAATGTCCCAAAAAGTGACATAAGTAAGTACACTCACACTCACACACACTCACACACACATCAACACACTCACACTCTCTCACACACACTCACACACTCACATACACACACACACTCACACACACTCACACACACTCACACACACATCAACACACTCACACTCTTTTA
>JAWRVZ010000489.1:85000-94010 GCA_037043235.1 Rhodeus uyekii | reverse complement strand
TAAGTGTGACAGTAAAGATATAAGTGTGTGACAGTAAAGATATAAGTGTGTGACAGTAAAGATATAAGTGTGTGACAGTAAAGATTTAAGTGTGTGACAGTAAAGATTTAAGTGCTCTGCTTTAGATGCTTTTTTATTCAAAGTAACTTGCATCGCTTTCAAGAAGCACATTGACATTCTAATCAGTTCTTGCTTTCCCTGGGAATTGAACCCATTACCTTGGCGTTGCAAGCAAGGCAATCCTAGCTCTACTGTTTGAGCTACAGGAAAGCTGATCAGTTTTTGTAAGAATTTCATACATCTATCACGTGCAAAGGATGAGATTTAAGACTTTCCTGCAACGTCCTCATCTGAATTGTACAGATGTGCAAATTCCGTCTCTGAAACATTTTGAAGATTGTATCATTTTTGCATATTCAGCAACAGTTTGTGCTGCGAGAGAGAGTTCAAGAAACTGCTCTGAGAATTTCAGTTCCTCACACAAAACAAGCTGCTTAACACATAAGCCAAATGCGAAGGTGACGATGATGTTTGATCACTCGTGTGTGAATGGCAGCTGATGGAGAGGGGCTGGAGTTTGGCCGTGAGCAGGGGTGGAGGTGTACATATCTTCTGTTTTCCCTCTGAAGGGGAGCATGAGTCAGAGCGAGGATCTGTGAATCATCAATGCAACATGTTGGCCGTTGAGTGCAAAGTGTGTGTTTGTGTGGCAGGCAGGAACTTCCCCGTATCAGGGTGTGGTCGGAATCAAAGGCGAGTTCACCCCAAAATCTGTCATCACTGATTCATCATCGCTCCTGCTCCTGATATTTTGAGAAATGTCTGTTTTAGCGGTTCAATGGAAGTCAATGTGCTTCATGAACAATTGCATATGAGATTAACATTATAATGCAAGACGTTTTAAAAGAGTTCTTGAATAATCATTTGTATATGCGGAGATGTAACCATGCAGGTTATTTTTCAAAGCATTATCTTTATGGTTAGGAAACATATTTAATTGACTTGTTTATTATACTTTAACTGTTAAGTGCATTAAATATGTGGATTTAAAAGAAAGCCATTTGCAAAATTAAATATCTTTTTGATCACACTATGGGAGCGAACGAAGACGGCTAGTTAATTATGAAAAGATTCTGTTTTGCCACAGAATGAGAGAGAGTGAGTTACTATTAATAGATGCCTGTCTGTCACACACAACCACTGAAGAAGAACTGGTATTCTGTGCATTGAAAGCGTGGTTCTCTCAGAAAGCGGTGACTCTGATCTTCACCAGCAGGTGGCGCTGTGCTCAAACTCATCATCCGCAGCTCCAGCACACACACGGATCCTCACACACAAATCTCTTCATACTTATTTTCAAACTATAGATCTCAACACCATTATAATACCAGTTGTGCTGATAATGGATTGCAGAGTTGAACATTTGCCTTTTCCACTTTACCTGAGAACAGCAATCTGATAAACCATAATCGTCTCACAGTCCCGCGTCACGCAGAGTTCCTCCTTTATTAAATCATGTGAGGGAACTATTATCATTGGGAACCAATCAAATCTCTGTCATCTGAACATGATCTAACAGTCCCATCAGCGCATGTCCTGCTGGAAATAATGAGCTAGATTATCCTTCTCACTTGACTATTATTTTATTATTATTTTATTTAATGTTATTATGTCATTCAAAATTATGATGAAATGATTTGTGGCCTGTATTATGCATCTCGTTATCTTTTGAATGGTGTTGTTTCCTCTCGAAAAACGACTGTATTTCTTCTCTGCAACACGACAGCAGTTATTCTGAAGAACCGGATCTGAGTTTACAGGAAAACCGAGGCTTTGTTTGTCACAAAGAAACAAATAATGCGATATGATGACGGATCTTTTCAAGCTTATGTGCTTTTGCAGATTCCATTTCTGTCCATGCATTTGAAATAATCACCATTTATTTTAGTGTTCTGACATGGATCACAGGAAAGTCTTCAGCTCGATAGATTTCCTCTATTGTTGTGTGTTTTGATAGAATATATCAGTCGACGTTGAGTCTGGCCTGTTTCCCTGATGAGACGTCACAGCGATGCATATTTAGGTCAGAATCCAGTTCCTAATTGATTTATTATAGTCTTCCATGTCGCTCAGAAGGTTATCAGCATAGTTTGCTGTAAATGCACTCCTTCATAAAGACTGTCAATTAAAGACACGTTTTCAGTGTGAAGAAGGCTGTCAGTGTGAGACTGACCCTGTGCCCTTTGACCTGCACTTCTGCCCGTGACCGCTGGGGGCAGCAGCTCGAGTTCATCAGCAGCAGAGCTCAGACAGGTAATAAACCGAGTCTGATAACAGAGGCGCCAGGTGAGCAATAGAAGGAGCAATTGCGATAGTTTGCGTGCCGTTTACCACTGTCTTCAGCGCCAGCGCCGTTACTTATTAACCTTACTTTATACAAATAAAGATATGCTCGTGATAAACTCTGACTCGAGGCTCCAGAGAGCGAGCTGTCCAGCTATTTTACATTCTTTCAGCTTCACATCGACCTGTCCTCATGAAGCCTCATGAAGCTCCAGATCTTCTGCGAGAACTTCTGCCCCTCATCCATCCACATTTCAGTGAATAGCTTTATTTATTACGAGCTGAATAGTTTTGATTATTGCGTTTATTTGGTTAAAAACACGCAATTGCTATTGTGCGTTTTAAATCAGTTCAATTCTCAAAGGTGTAAAAATAATGATCGTGTCGAAAGATTTCTCATCAGACACATTAAGCAAGTCGGAGTCCGAACACAATTGAAAACCTTTATTTCCTTTCGCTTTTCTGCACTTTTCTTTTGGCAGTTTAGGCTCATAGGTCACAAAAAGTCAATTTAAACACACACTAACGCATTTTAATCGCCGTGAAAGAGAAGTGTCATTGCTCTCGAGCCATTGATGCATTCATCGTGTAATCGCTTTAATTGATCGGAACCAAAAGCACTGAAACACACAACAGTTCATCAGACGATGGCACATGATTATTCTCCTTATGCCTGAAATCAAGGACAATCCGCACAAACTATTTTACACACGTCAACAATAAATTAAGTTAGGCTCCCTCAAACAAACAAACAAACAAACAAACAAAGAACCTCAGGTATATTTACAAGCAATATTCATATGAAATAATTACATAAATATGTTTTTTATATATATATCGTTATTTACATTTTGTATTTATTATAACCATATGATCCATTTTTGATCCATATGATCCCTTTTCCCAGTTTATCTGAGGCAGTTTTAGTACCGCGTCTGTTAATTAAAAAATGATGGATGGACTAATTGACAAATATGGACAGATTAAAAGAACATCAATGTTTGACTAGACCGCCTTCCTCATTTCACGCAATTAAAACAATTTTTTTGTGTGTGTGTGTGTGTGTATATATATATATATATATATATATATATATATATATATATATATATATATATATATATTATATATATATATACACATATATATATATTATATATATATACACACTAGGTAAAGATACTTAAAAGTTCACTGCGAAAAAAACAACAAAACAATTCTGTAGATTTCGTGAACAAAACTGTTAAACTAAAAAAATAAAATAAAATAAAAAAACAGCAGTCTCGATTGTGTCTGGAATATGATCCGGTAAATTTAACACACAAATCCGATATCAAATTCAAATAAAACAATTTGAGTGCATATTAAATTATATCACTGTCACCCTGACGAACAACATAAAGAGCAGCAGCAGCTTTATTCATTTATTCACGCGCTAAATCCTCTTCGCTCTTCAATACTTCTGGTATTCAAATTGCTGGGGGAAAAATCTAAGTTGCTGTTGCATTTTGCGTGTTTATTGTTGTTTTCCCAAAGTGCATTTTGAGTCTAAACTTCTTTTGCAGGTCCGTGAATTGAATGCGTTCATGGAGACGCGCTGCGCGCTCGGTCCTGCCGGGGTTCGAGTCCGCGAACCAGGCGCTGGATGCTCTGCAGATCCGAACCCGAGTCTCTGTCCCCGCAGGCCTTCGGTGACCCGGACGAGCGGCTGGTGACCTCCTCTGCGGAACTCGCGTTCGCGTCCACGGCACTGCTCGCCATGGCTGGGGCGGCCGTCGTGAGCAAAGTGCTGTCGGGGACGCTCGCGAGAGAGTACGGGCTGTACCGTAACCGGGGCCGCACCGCGTTCAGGAACGGGTGCCGGTGGACCGAGGAAGAGGCGGCGGATGAAGCGGCGGCGGCGGCGGCGGCCATATACGTGTACGGGTACGGGAACAATCCTCCGAACGGAGACATAGCGAGACCCTGGAGAGAGAGAGAGAATTATAAGAACTGAAAGAGCTCACGCTCATCAAACACTTTGTCCTCTGGTTTAATGGAAACTGGCTTTATTTAGAATCAACTCATGGATTCATATTCACTATATGACTCGATATATTTCCATCAACACCAGAGGACAGACGTGTAATAACAAATCAGTTCAACTGATCAGATCATAAAATCAGATCATACCCTCTATATTTTATTTTGCTTTTTCGTTTTCTTGTACCTTTGTTTAAATTCACTAATTTTCTCTTGACACACTGGCATACTCTCACACACTCAGTCACACACACTCTCTCTCACAAACACACACACACACTCACACACTCACTCACTCACACACGCCTGTATTTATGTATATATAGACATGGATATATATTTGTTGAGAGATATTATGGATTATTGTCATTTTAAAGATCATTGCCCGCTGATTAACCCACAAAACTGTAAAACAAAATTAATTTTTAAGTTGCACATTTTCAGCAATACATTTTTTCAAAGCACAATCAACTTGGATCTTGAAGTAACTTCAACTCAAGTTGCATTAAACTAACTTCAAAATGAGTTTAATCCAGTATAACTTACAAAAAAGCTTGAAAGTCGCTTTAATATCTTTGATCTAGAGAAATGTAAACACATGTCGTCTATCTTACTGATCACATCATTTAATCCTATACAATGTATTTAGGTTATTTCAATGGAATTAAATGACAGTTGTAACTTGCATGAAAGTAATTAAATTATTTAACTACTAAAATTTGAATGTTACATTTTTATATACAGACAAAAAAATAGGCATGGCCACATTTATCTTTTTTTATGAATTAATTGTGTTCCTGTGCACACAAGAACATCTCACTGCTATCTCCAGCAACAGTTGTCAGTTGTCCTATATTTGCTGACAATTTATGGACTGTACAACAAACACCATTACACGCTGATATACCCCCCCCCCCCCCCTCCTCAAGAAACAACCACAAAATCGCTAAAATGCTTCGCAAACATCCTGCAAGGATCCTGCGGTCCCTGGGAGCCTCACCTGCGACGCCAGGACGTGCTGCTGCAGGTGGAAGGGCAGCGGAGGCCCCGGGGGCCCCGAGGGCGAGGGCATCCCGCTGGGGTCCATCGAGCCGACCCCTCCTGACGACACCGCGGCCAGGATCGGGCCCATCCCTGCGGCCATGCTGGAGAAAGCGCTTCCCATGCCGAACTGGCCGGGGTGCAGCAGGAACGGATGCGCGCCACCCAAGTGGTTGAAGAACTGCTGCCCGGCCAAACCCGGCGCAAATCCGAAATTGTGCAAGTGGTTCTGGTTTAAGTGCGCAGCGCCTTCTGTCTGGATAGTCAATGGCATGTAGTTTTCCTTGCTGCCCGTCCGGGACTCGTCTGCTTTGGGCGGATCCCGAGCCGGACTCTTCAGCTCGTCCCCGGAGCGCGTGGTGCTGGAGATCTGCGTCACGGGACTCTGTCGCGGGTCTCTCTCCGTCCTCCGACCCGCGCACTCGCTCTCCACGAACACACTCTTACTCAAACTCGCGTCGGGATCCTTCGAGTCCTCAGTCGTGGTGGAGATTTTGCTCGAGTCTGGCCCTTCTTTCACGTTCCCGTCTTTGTCTTCGTCCTCACTGTCTTCATCGCTGTCGCAGAAATCTGCGAGAAGGGAATCGGCCACAGTTACACACAGTCGTTACACAGAGTCAAAGACTCATCTGGAGTCTTAGAAACATAGTAAAATACGCGGAAATTCAACACGTTTTAATCCATGCATGCATTACAACGAGAATGCTTCTCTCTCTCTTTTTATTTTCCAAACGCAAAACAGTCTTTGCATTCGCCTGAGAAATTATTGCATGATTCGATTGTCACATTTCTCCGCACAAAATGTGTATTTGATCAGCAGGAAAACCTTTGAGGGTGTTCTGTCCGAGCGTGGAGACAGCAGGAGACGAGTCCTGGCGAAAGCACTTGAAGTTCGCTTGCTCTCCCGAGGAATCGTCGGACGTGCCGTTCTCCTTCTTCTGCTGCTCCTCATAGGAGCGCATGGACTGCAGAGCCAGCTGCTTCCTGCACAACCGCGAGCAAACAAACCAACTACTGCATTAGAGGGAAAACCTGCGATTTGTGCGTTTTTAATTGCTCTTTCTTTAGAATAAAATACGTTCATGCACGAGCTTGCGACCGTAATAACGAACAGAGTTACGAGTTTCTGGATATTTTTAATAATCCTGTACCTTTTTTCGCGTCTTCCATTTCCAGTGTCACGAAAACCTTTTGCAAAAGGATTGTGATCAATTTTCAGCTGCGTTATCTGAAAAGTAATGACAGGTAATCAGAATAACAGGAATAAAGATAACTTGCATGTTTTTCAGTTTCATCAACCGTTTGAACCTCCTACTCTCTTCTTATTATTATTTTGTTGTTGCACGTATTTATTGAAACTCATCCAAAAGGCACTTTAGGTCTCTATGACTCATTATGATCACCTTTCATATTTTATAGTTTAATTGGCTTGCCTATATCACTGTGATGTAATAACATAACAATATTACGCTTGCAGCGACTTGTCTAAATGCATTTTCAAAGAGGCAACACTTTTAGGATTTTTAGGAAACAATCAGAGCATTTCCAGCTCATAAATATTGAAAAGATTTTTAGATCTACAACTTCCCAACATGAATTCAATCTCCACTCCTCCAGTTTCTGGAGTTGTAATATTTCAGCCGTTTTCTGATAAATAAACACACACATATAAAAAAATCTCTTCTTAATTACCTCCCTCTATGTCCAGACACACACACACACACACACAAACACTCACACTCTCTCACAAACATTCACACTCTCTCTCATACACACACACAGCATATTTCCATGATTAAAGTGTTTAAATTTTGACTCCTTGAAATTAAATGAAAGATAAAGTGTGTGAAAGAGGAGAAAGTGGAAGAATGAGAGTGTGTGTGTGTGTGTGTTTTGTCCTCTGAAGACTGTGGAATATGCTGTAGGCCTCAGGGATCCATCTAATAATCACAGAGAGTAAAAGCACTGCAAACACGCGGTCAGCCACAGATCCGGTCCGGCAGACGGTTCTGACCCACCTTGTCGTTCTGGTAGGCCGTGACCGCGATGAAGTCCGTCTCCGGGAACACGTATGTCCTGAACGTGCTGTACGGGAGCTTCAGGATATCGTTGGCTCGCACGATGTGAAATCTCGGCTGGTATTTGTGCATGGAGTTCAGTATCGTCTGAAATAGAATTAAGCGCTAAGTTTCACAAAACACTCACGAATAACTTTTTCATGCAGAAAAAAAGAAATCGTATTTAGTTCTATGCACACCTTCTGCATGCTTTTTGTCCTCTAACAACTCGATTTCATTTATTTTTTTATCAACGTTGTTTTTTCTGTCCGGATAGTATTTTTGTGCACGTATAAATCTTTAACAATTTAACAACACATGCAGACAAACACACGCGAGCACTGAAGTATAAATCTTTAACAATTTAACGATACAAACACGCGCATTTGAGTAATACACAAGAATAGAAGCAATAATAATAATAATAACTGCAAAAGCTGATGGACGTCGTTAACTGGCACTTACGAATCCGTGCTTGTCGGAGATGTTATTCGTCAGTTTAAGTTTGTGGAAATTGACGACTTTAGACATCCATTGCTCTCCAGTGGCCGGACTGTCGGGGTGAATGTACATCCGTTTTGGCATTTCGGGGTCAGCCTTTCCTGCCACCATCCAGCGAGAGTTGTGAAACTTATACCTGCAGTCGTCAGCCGCAACAATATCCATCAACAGAATATATTTGGCCTTTTTGTCCAGACCCGTGCATCTGACTTTAAACGGAGGGAACATTCGCCTGCAGAAAAGAGAGCTGAGTTATATTTCTACTCATCAGAACAACAAGAATTATGCTGTGAATGTGGATAAATCCTGCACTTTCCCCGGCCTGGATTTCTCTTTCCAGAGGACGATGAATAGCATGCATTAGTTGTGTGTGTGTGTGTGTGTGTGTGTGTGTGAGTGAAGGTTTAGGCCCAGAATAACAACACGAACCGAATCAAAGCTAATTCCACACCATTGCGTGTGAGTTCATAACACAAGATTGAGTCAAATCTTTAACCTAAAATTAACGTCGTTTCCAACGACTAATAATAGATTCAGACATTGATAGGCCTGGGTTATATTTGCACGCTGTTCAAAAACATTTGCATCAACCAAACAGAAATAAAATAACCACTAAAAGCCTTTTCAGTGCCATTATCTGAAGAAACGCCGAGTCACTCCAATCAATAAAACAATCAGTATTCATGTTTGGTAAAGGCTATTAGTATAATTTCGGCTCGATCGTTGGATTACTCCAGTTTACCTTCCCGATTTGGTGATGACCATTTCTGTGCCGCGCTTGTGGAAAAGCTCCCAGAGCTCCTTGGCTTCCAGGTGCACCTTCGGGTCGTCCTCCACCTCCTCCTCGGGCTCGAGCGTCTTCAGCGGCCGGAGGTGCGCGGCGGCGGCCTGGTGTCCCAGCGACGAGAAGTGCAGGCCGGCCTCCGCGGCGCCCATCAGCTGCTCCATGATGGGTTTGCCCAGCGCCCCGGGCAGCGACAGCGAGCCGTTGGGTGGCAGTGCCAGGGTCGGGAAAAACGGCGGCTGGTGACCCAGCATTGCGCTCA
>JAWRVZ010000489.1:0-80000 GCA_037043235.1 Rhodeus uyekii | reverse complement strand
ATTCACACACAGGCTCGTGAAGATTCCTCACTCTTACATTTGTGAAACTTTGTTTCAAATTCTTCCGATCTTACTCTTTTTTTTCTGCTGATCTTACAGTTTCATGCTTGTTCCTTAATTATCAATTTATATTTAAGTGCATGATCGTAATAATCGCATCGTATGAATTCCTCAATCCTTCACTCCACAATTTAAGGAAAACAAGATGAAAAAGAAAAGATATTTATTTAATTTTCCTGTGAAATGCTCTCATGATTATTATATTCGCTTCACGCGCGTCATCATTAACATCGTGCGTTTGTCTTTAATAAGCTGTGGATGCAGAGACAGAGATCCGAACAAAATAATCGATCATTTTGGGGAAACTTGCATGAGCTAAAATTAATAAAATGACTGAATAAATAAACTAAAGTTCTGTGTAATGCTCACATTAATTTATGGAGCTTTCAGTCCACCCGTGTGTGTGTGTGTGTTTATGACACTCATAATGGTATTTGACTCTCCAATCAAAACAAACAAATTCATACTTTCTCTGATTTCAGCTTCTCAAACAGCAGAGCTCCGTCCAGCAAACCAATTAAAATCTGATTAGGAAACATTTTGCTCTTCAGACGGAGGCAGAAGCGCCCGTGACCCCTAGGCTCCGGGGTCATGTACTAATAAGATCCATGGCCCTCAGAGAGGCTGCAGAGCTTCACAAATGCCCTCGGCGACCGACTGCGGCCTATCCACCTTTGACACACATAGAACATTAATTGGTCACTGTATGAAGGAGGAAGGTGGGATATTCCAGTTAATTAGTCGTGACTGGATAAGAGTGAACATTATATGGTGTGTTCCCGGTCCGGTTTGTTGTTGGGCATCAGCTTTTGTGTGTGTTAAATGAGAAGTGAGTATCTCTGTGTCCAGTGTGTTTCTGTGAGCCGCCGGCAGCTCCAGTTCATGGGAAACACAATCACAGGACCTCATTATCTCATTGTTCTCGCCATCTTTTGGTAGCAAGCCTTAATCAAACATGGCACCAAACTCTCTCTCTCTTACACACACACACACACTCTCTCTCTCTCTCTCACACACACACACACACTCTCACATTTATACACACTCACTCTCTCTCTCTCACACACACACACACACACACTCTCTCTCTCTCTCACACACATCCCCCCCCCCTCTCTCTCTCTCTCACACACACACACACACACACACTCTCTCTCTCACACACACACACACCTCTATTGCAGGCTGCACATAATCAGTGCAAAGGCATGGGTAATGAGGTTGTGCGGCATGTGTGTGTGTGTTGCAGCGCGTGAACTGCAGGAATGAACAGTGATTGTGAGATCCAGTAACTCCTGAAACACACCAGTGTCGCTTCGTTACCGGATTCTGTTAAGCGCTTCACACACAGTCAATGTCGAAGAGCTGGAGCTGATGTTTATTTAATGTTGTCCACCTTTATAAATTAAGACTCTAATCTAACAATTCACAAATCATACAACGAACACATTTATTAATGCACCCATTTCACCTCCAGCTCCCATGATTGTATTAAAACAGTGAGACAGTGCCTCATAAAAAAATCGCATATTACATTTCAAATGATGCATTGAGATCCATTCCAGAATCGAGTCGAACAGCACAGATCGCCGCAGAGATTTACACCTGTCTGCTCGCCATAGATTAGCCGCTGGAGCCAGCATGTCTGGGAGCCACTTCTCCCTAAATCCGGATTAAACACGATAAAATGATCAACCAAAAGCCGCTCTCGCGCGCGCGATCCAGCGAACCCATTCACTAAATCATTCAGAATCACACAGAGAAAGACTGTCGCGTTTACCTGGCGGTCGCGCGCGTCGGGGATCTGGAAGCGCGTCTGCGGCGCGATGCGGGTCACTGGACCGAGACTCATTCCTCAACAAGCCTTTAAAGTCTCGAGCGAAGGCGATCACGACAGACTTCCCGGAGTCCCGCAGAACCTCTGCATGCACACTAATGAGAGACTAAACACACGATCATCTCCTTCATCACGCGCACTTTTGATTTTAATCCCAGTCTGAGTTTTTGGGTTGATGCTTTTTATTTTTATTTTATTGAGCAAAACATTTTCGTTTAATTTCAATACGAACGATGCCAATTTGCACGAAATTTGAGAAAGGATTTATTAATGTGTACTTGTATCTAAACTTTCCGTGTCACGTGCAAAACTGCCAGACGATGATTTTAATATTTACTCTCTTTTTTAAGTTTGTCTGTAGTGTGCTGCAGGATTTTTTTTCTTTGTATTTAATAAATAGGAAATTCGGTTTAAAAATAAAGGAAATAGTTTGCATGTGCATGTTCCTCGTGAATTGTAGAGGAAGCCATATAAATCATTCAGTGAAGCGAAAACGATTAACACGATTAAAATATGATTTATCACGACTCGTGCATTGCCCAATTAAATATGTTAAATATGTGCGCACATGTATGAGATATTGCGCGACGAACGAGCAAACTATTGAATCTGGGATTCAATAAAGTGCACAAAACGTTTTTCTTTTCTCTTGAACGTGGTTTGATGTTTTTACATTCATTCTGGTGTAGCTGGTAATTCTGCACTATTGTGAATATTTAAGTTTTAGGTCTCATAAGCTTTTAAATTTTGTGCTACAAACTTTATATTTCTAAAGGGGATTAACACGCCTGATTATTAATATAAAGCGATTTTTCTGCTTCGATGAAGGCGTGAAATGCGCTGAAAATCAGCCGCTTCTCTATCAGGAACATCAACAGGTGAAACTGATCACACATTAAACGGGTTTGTGTGATTATGGGATGTAATTCAGTGTTTCCTCGCTGTCTCGGCCTGCATTAAGCAGTTCTGGCAGGAGCAGATGACAGGAAAACTGGAAGCTTTCATTCAGGTCAGCCTAACTTCAGATTTTATTATATTCGCATCAATAAATGAAACCTCGATTCATTCGTTCAGTGAAATAGTCGCATATGCAACACTGAGTTTTGCGTAAAAAATTCGAAGTCAATAAAATTTTCATCTGACGTTCTTGATATTTTATAATGTCTTCGCATTTTAATTTCTGTTGTTAATCTTTGTAAATGCTGCTTAGAAATGCATAACCTAAATGAATGAATGCGATTGAATGCACTTCACACCAGCACACGCGTCACTGCTCGCATATCGGAACAATGTTTATTTCGGCTCTAAACTGCGAGTAAATGAATATATATATATCTATCTATCTATCTATCGGGTCGGTGTCGCTGAGAGAGTGAAATCTGGCTCTCGACGCGCAATCAAACACCCCGCGCTCTTTCTCCCTCCTCCATTCACTCTTGAAGCTGTTATAATAACTCTGTGCATCATCATAACTGCAGTCCATCTCTGAGTTTCGGAGAGCTTACAGAAACCACATGGCTGGTGTGAGCAGAAACATGATCCAGACATCATTCTTGAAACTTGTCCCTTTGGGTGAAAGGAGGGGTGTGAGTTATGGACATGTAGCTTTTCCATTTCAATAGCCCATCTGGGTTTCTACTGTAAGACTTGCTGCATGAAATATTCAGGGTTCAGTGAAAATTGATCTGATGGTCTGCAGTGAGGCTTCTTTCCCGTCTTCAGCTCTCCTTCGCCCCTGAGACTGCGAGCAGCAACCAGTCACACTGCAAGACTTGCTGTCAATGTGTGCAGATTACCTTGCATTGCTGCAGTCTCACAATCATAAGATGGCTATATATAATTATGGTTTCATTTAAAGTCACCATGACATCAAAAGGGACCTTCTTTTGTGGAATATAGTGTTTATTCTGATTGATTTATGGCTGCACATCATCATGATTGTGTTAATAATGTGGAGTGAGAATAACAGCATGTTCTCTGATGATGAGGGCGGGGCAACAACCTGTCAATCACGCGATCCACCAATAGCAAACCACAACCATCCAATCACAATCAAGCCCCGCCTACATTTGTTCTTGTTCCTGAAGCGATTCCCTCCATATGCAGAACGATAGAGGAGAAAAGACGAGTGCAACTTCCTTTTCATGCCGACTTGAACTGAATTGAAACCATCCATCAATATGAAAGAACACATTTAAGTTCTTCCGGCATGTAGTCAGCTGTGTGTCAGAAGCCTCATATGATTTATCACTTTTCACACTCTTTCAAGAAACCAGTATGGTCGCGCCCCCCCATCCACACACACTCATGCACAAATAACCCATATGCCATTGCCGTCCACCTACCGACAGTGCAGAGCTGCTGGTGCTCGTGAAGCGATCCTCTGCTCTCCCCGAGAGGTGCTGAGCTTCACCCACAGCAGAACAATCTGAGGAAACGGGGAACAATCATAGGCAGGCTCCAGCGAGCTGCCGTAAAACAGCCGAGTGCTCCTCGCCTCCCGTTCGCTCTGTGACCTGATGAAAGATCAATGAGCCGACGCGGCTGCCCTCCAGCGAGAACAGAGACACAAGGCCTCTTGCTTTCCATGAGCTGAGTGTTGTGTAAGACTGGAGACGGCCTGCGTTTCTCACACTGTGGATTGGAGCGTGTCAGTCCCTCGTCCTCTGAGTTTCATCAGGCGTGTCTCACGGCCTCGGCGAGGAAGAGTCTCGCAGCTCCTGAGGGAAGGGCTGAATGGGGCTTTTCCCCGGCACACACACGCCGGGCTCGATCCGGCACTGCTGCTCCTGCTGGACGGAATGCAGCGGCAGGCCGAAGCTGCCAAACCCCGCTCAACACAATGGCCCTGAAATATCACACACATGTTTGGGAGGTTAATAAGAGAGGGGTTGAATGCTGCTGAGGAAGGACACGGAGCTGATCCGACCTTCTTCTGCAACTGACCTAAAATATTCCCGTTCCAACAAGGTTAAATGGGCTTCCGAATCGAGCTTTTTGGCTGAATTTAAAGAACGCTTTATGCCAAAAAAAGTTCTATGGTTGTATTTGATTTAAATCTCTGGAGTTCCTCACATGGCAGTCTGTGCTGTATTTTAGTTTGATAATGCTTTTGATTTGGTATTTTGTGTTTTGGGGGATGCTCTATTATGCAGTAGCTGTTTTTACAACCCGTTTAATTCATAATACTTGACAAATGAATTAAAACTACACCATACGACGCTCTCATGATGTAATCTTTGTATATTTCTACACATGAAGCGTCTGACGGCAGATTCATGTGGAACGCCGAGTGTCACGTCATTCTCACACGGATGTTTTGGACATTAGCGCTGTGAACGGAGTGAGACTCGCTCATGATGAAGCGCACGGATCTGATCCTGCTGAAACCAGCGCTCACAATCCACTGACGGACATTCCTGCGTAACTGATCTGAAGTATTCCCGTCCTCCGCTCGCTCCGAGACGCACCACTTGTGATCTGAAGCTTGCATTCTTGTGTGGTTTGCAACAAGCTCTTTATGTAACATGTCAGGGGGAAACAGATTTTGTCAGGTGGAGATGAGGTTCATAAGTTCATTGCTCGTTGAAACTGAAGCATTCCATTGAAAGCTTTACATTTCCATTTAATCCCGGCCTCCCCTCCTGCGTCTGCGTGCGCTCGGATCCAATCACTCGCTTCTTCTGAGATGCATGTGCAGACCATGAATCTGATTAAGGCCTCTCTCTCTCTCTCTCTCTCTCTCTCTCTCTCTCTTTACGCAGCTTTATTCTGTGATACACTAGCTGAGGTTGAGACTAAAATGATCTTCTAAATAACGTCAGCCATTTAATCGAGATGAATTGAACTTTGAACAGTTTATATTTTTAAAACCGCAACCTTTACTCATATTGCATGTAAACAATTTAATTAGAAGTTTAAATAGTAGGCATGACGACTCTTTATTACTGGATCATCTGTTGTAAAAACGTTATCCCTGACGCTCATTCATGTAAACGGCTAGTTTGACTTCATGTTCTCAGAAGGTCAGTTGCGGGAGTTTCGTTGTCTGAAGACGCAGAACATGAAGAGCTCGAACTCTTCCTCTCCTGGTAAAGCGAAAGATTGCTTCTCCACTTCCTCTGCTTGATGAAAGCTGGAGTTGCTCTGCTTGTCTGTGAGGACACAATGTCTCGGACCGTTTGATGAAGACAATTAGAGAATGAATACTTGAAGACCCTCTTCAGTTTTTCTGCATTGTTAATGTGCAAAAATAGCATCAGTGTCAAATTATGTACACTTACATTGCATTTGGCAAATGATTGCATAATTTCCCTGTAATCCTGCAGCTCAGTGCTTCATGTGTCGTTTCATTGTGATCTGGTGAACCTTGAACTTCCCGATCGCTGCTTTCTCTCCGGCAGTCACTGCTCTTAAATCGCTCATCTGTCGGAGGTGGCAACGGCATCATGATATTGCGTCCAGATGTGACTCGGGCCATGCTGCATGTCGTATCTTATCGTGCCGCATATGGTCTCTATCAGATTCAAATATGAATGTCCAGCTTCATTAATGCACAGACACAGACTGTCTGGACAGAAGCTAACATCTGGTGTTCGGTGTTCTTCCAGCGCCGCTGCACTTGATGTTCCATGTTTTAGGATGGACAAGTCAAATGGCTTCAAAGAAACGGTTTGCTTGGCTTAGAATAATTTAGGAAAGATTCCCTCTATCACAGAGATCAGCTGCAGATCAAGACGACTGGGTTTACTGGGAAAAGGGCTGATGCTTTTAATGCAACTTGCAGCCCGTATATAAATAATAAACCCATCTGAATCTAGAGAGAGATGTGTGATTTCGGCTGTCATCAAGAAAACCTTCACCGAGTATCTCAGTGCTGTGCTTTTATTTGCACTAAATATAAATACTGTCCTTTTGACCTTTCTGTTCATCAGCGAATCCTGAAAAATAACATGCATCACAGTTTCCATGGAAATATGAACTGTTTTCAACACTGATGATAATCATAAATATTGTTGAGCATCAAATCATCATATTATAATGATTATTGAAGATCATGTGACACTGAAGACTGGAGTAATGATGCTGAAAATACAACTTTAATCACAGGAATAAATGACACTTTACTATATATTCATATAGAAACAGCTGTTTTACACTGATATAATATTACACTGTTTTACTGTATTTATCATCTAATAAATTCAGCTTTAATCACAGGAATAAATGACACTTTACTATATATTCACATAGAAAACAGCTGTTTTACACATATAATATTACACTGTTTTACTGTATTTATCATCTAATAAATTCAGCTTTAATCACAAGAATAATTTACACTTTACTATATATTCACATAGAAAACAGCTGTTTTACACTGATATAATATTACACTGTTTTACTGTATTTATCATCTAATAAATTCAGCTTTAATCACAGGAATAAATGACACTTTACTATATATTCACATAGAAAACAGCTGTTTTACACTGATATAATATTACAGTGTTTTACTGTATTTATCATCTAATAAACTCAGCTTTAATCACAGGAATAAATGACACTTTACTTTATATTCACATAGAAAACAGCTGTTTTACACTGATATAATATTACACTGTTTTACTGTATTTATCATCTAATAAATTCAGCTTTAATCACAGGAATAAATAACACTTTACTATATATTCACATAGAAAACAGCTGTTTTACACTGATATAATATTACACTGTTTTACTGTATTTATCATCTAATAAATTCAGCTTTAATCACAGGAATAAATAACACTTTACTATATATTCACATAGAAAACAGCTGTTTTACACTGATATAATATTACACTGTTTTACTGTATTTATCATCTAATAAACTCAGCTTTAATCACAGGAATAAATGACACTTTACTTTATATTCACATAGAAAACAGCTGTTTTACACTGATATAATATTACACTGTTTTACTGTATTTATCATCTAATAAATTCAGCTTTAATCACAGGAATAAATAACACTTTACTATATATTCACATAGAAAACAGCTGTTTTACACTGATATAATATTACACTGTTTTACTGTATCATCTAATAAATTCAGCTTTAATCTCAGGAATAAATGACACTTTACTTTATATTCACATAGAAAACAGCTGTTTTACACTGATATAATATTACACTGTTTTACTGTATTTATCATCTAATAAATTCAGCTTTAATCACAGGAATAAATGACACTTTACTATATATTCACATAGAAAACAGCTGTTTTACACTGATATAATATTACACTGTTTTACTGTATTTATCATCTAATAAATTCAGCTTTAATCACAGGAATAAATGACACTTTACTATATATTCACACAGAAAACAGCTGTTTTACACTGATATAATATTACACTGTTTTACTGTATTTATCATCTAATAAATTCAGCTTTAATCACAGGAATAAATGACACTTTACTATATATTCACATAGAAAACAGCTGTTTTACACTGATATAATATTACACTGTTTTACTGTATTTATCATCTAATAAATTCAGCTTTAATCACAGGAATAAATGACACTTTACTATATATTCACATAGAAAAAAGCTGTTTTACACTGATTTAATATTACACTGTTTTACTGTATTTTTGAATAAATACAACAGTCTATGCCAAAAAGAAAAAAATTCATTTTTAATTTAGATTTTAGTTTTTTAATTCCTTGCTAAATGTTTGATGTATAATATTTTTTCAATAAACCGCAGCGATTTAAATTCCATATATTAGTGGTAATGCGATTTTTGTGTTAATTAACCTTCATTCTGTTTATGAATAAACGAGCATTGAAAAAGGTTTCTTTATGGTGGAAAGCAATAGCTCTAAGAGTCACGTGATGTCCTGATTCAGCAGAATGAGTCTAACCAGATAAATGTGTCAACAACAAAGAAAAAATGTGCCTGTCTACAGTAAATCAGCGGGGAACGGCATCTTTACAATACACTAAAGCCCAGCGGAAGTTACTGGCGACTTCTGCTGTTCTGACTTTAAGGATTATTGAGCAAATGATCAATTCGTCCAGTCTTGAGCAGAGAGCGTGTGGCAGTTCAGCCGGAGGCTTTATAATGATTGGATCTGTGGTGATTTGAGCTCTTAAATGATCATGAACACTGAGCTTGAGCGTGTCTCTCCACGCCGAGTAAAACCACTTCAAATATTCACAGTTTACATCCTTTTAATTGCAGAGCTGAGATGAATGCAATGCGTTATTGGCTGAGAGCTGATGTTGTTGGCGGATCACCAGCACTCGGTCTGTCCTTCATGGGTGCGGTTCAGGCGTCTCTTCCTGTCTGTGCCGTCATTCAGCTGTGAAGTACCTGCAATGACAAAAAGATTGGATTCATCACCGATTTCTCAAAGTCGTTTGGGATCACTGAGATACTATTATAATTGTCTCGGTTACACTTTATTTTGAGGAGTCTGTGTTCCGTATAATTAAACATGAGTCATAATAATCAACTACATGCTCTTTCTAAAGGATTAGGGTTAGTTGCATGTTTATGCATAATTTATGGTTATTACTGCAGTAATTGTCAAATAAAGTGTTACTGTCTCTTTGTTTGAAATAATATATCTATAATTTTATTCAGTTTCAGTTTGAAAATGTCAAAATGAGTCACTTTACTCAAGTTTGGTCACACTTTACTTGAAGCCTTTAAATACACTGTAATGCATTATAAAGTACTTTAATGCATTAATTATGCATCTTCTAAAACATTGAGCTGGTGAATAACTGTTATTATGACCGATATCAAATATGTTTTCATTAATCTGCAAATATTATAATACATTTTAACTGCATCATTAAATCATAGTTTTCCTGAACTTCCTTTACTTTCTCAGAAATGTGTTTTTTATGGTTAACTAAAGTAACCATCTTTCCTGTGTGTCTCAATCAGTAGAGAGCAGCGCTTGCAACATCAAGGTCATGTGTTCGATTCCCAGGGAAAGCAAGAACTGATTATAATGTCAATGTGTTTCTTGAATGCAATGATAAAAGTGTCTGATAAATGCATGAGTGTGAATGTAGCTCTGCTTTGCTCGGCCTAACAAGCGCGCAGCAGGACGCATTAAACACCTTTAACTCTCGTTCAAAAGGAAACCTTGCGATCACAAGCATTTCGAACGCTTGTAATTCAGCACTTGAAAGAGTGTCGGTGTGTTTGTGCCGCAGCTGCTAACCGTGTTTGTCATGTTATCACGTTAGCCTCTGCAAGCGGCGGGAGACGGACACACTCAGACCGTTCACTTCCTAAATACGTTTGTTCATTAATTCACTTTCTGCCCACTTCAGCAGGCTCTGACCTTTCATCGGATGCCAAGCCGCTGAGTAAAAGAACACGGCCGCCGCGTCCCGCAGCCAGCTAATGGAGTTAGTGTAATGCCGTCTGCTGAAACCGGATTGGGAGCGAGATGTTCCTCTGCAGCCCAGCTCTCGTGGAGCGCAGCCACGCCTGCGACTGCAGACAATCTAATTGCTATTGACGTTCTCGTCTCTGAGGAAATTTGACATCTAAGGGCAAACAATTCTATTTAGTGGCCTGAATACTCTGAATGGAGGAGCGGCGCGGTTCTGTTGGGCTCCCCACGTTCTCTCGCGCGGCAATCGATCCTAATCTGATTCCGGACAAGGAGCAGAAAAATGAGAATAAAATCAAAAGCACTGTTAGGGCAAAATATTAACAAGGGAGAACAATCGCGGCGGCTGCGGCGGCAGTAACGTGCTTCTGCGACAGCATTGTTAACTCCTGTGTGAAGATGCTCGGCCTCAAAGAAATCTGCTGCTCCAGCTAAAAGCGGCACCGGCTGCCAAAGGGCCTCGTTCCCTGAGAGCGCTCTTCCTCCGGCCGCGCGCCTGATTTCATTAGCCTCACTCCCCGGAGAACACATCTCATGTTTTGTGAGAGTGGACCATCCTCGAGAGGCTTACAATGAAGCTCCATCACGAAGAGAGAGAGTGTGTGTGAGAGATGACGAATCTGACGGATTGAAGTGGATCTCACACACTCTCTGTGGTCGTGTGTGTGTGTGTGTGTACGGTCGAGGGCGTTTCCTTGTGCTGGTCCATGAGGGAGTGAGACATGCAGGGTCAACATAAGTGTGAATCCACTCAACGTTCCTCTGTTTGCGTGAGCGTTCGGGCCAGCCTGATGCTGCAGCGTTTGTAATGGAGCACAGTCTAAAAAATAAAGCATGGAGGGTTACAGGAAGATTCGTTAACGTTTCTTCAGGTAATTAAAAAAAGGAAATGGTCTTTCCTGTGTGTCTAACAGTATAGCATTGTTTTACAGTGTTTGCAACATCAAGGTCATGGGTTTGATTCCCAGGGAAAGCAAGAACTGATTAGAATGTCAATGTGTTTCCTGAATGCGATGCAAGTCGCTTTGAATAAAATGATTAAATGCATGAATGTTTTTAAGAACTTTTCACTGAGAGGTTTGAGGAATCCGAGAAAAACTCCACTGAACCGTTTGTTGTGTCAGTCGAGCTGCGCCGAATAAATCTTGGCTATGGGAACAGTAACATTTACAATTACACTGTATCATTCTTCAGACTTTATGGGAATGATACTTTTGAATTTTCTCTGAATGTAGCCTAAAAATGTTACATGGACGTCCAAATAAATGGTTTAGAAAGAAATGCTCAATGAACAATGCATTAATAGTGTTTGTGTGCTATTTTGAGAACAAATGATTAGGATAGAAACATTTAGCACTGGTGTTTACATCCTCTGAAGTCCTAGCAGGTGTCGGGTCTGATATAAAAACAGGATTTGTACATTTGGATTAAATACATTTTGTGGCATTTGTCCTGCAAAACACAAAAGCACAGAATCAGCTGTTTCTGAGACATTTATAACAGCGTCTTTCAGTTCTGGCTTTTTTTAATGTTTATATTTATATAGTTTTAGTGCTTTTGCCATTATCATTATTATTATTATTATTATATATACACGTTTTTTATTCATAAGGTTTAGTCATTTTAGTGCTTGACCTTAAACTTGTTTCAATCATCCTTTTCACCAAACTCATATATTTTCCTTTATTATTATTTTTTTTAAATGACCAAGTTAATGTTTCTGTAAGGTTTTAGCTTTAGTTAACAATAAGAACAGTTAGTAATTAAATGTTCTGTAATAATGTGTGCAGATAGATTTGGGCAAGGCACAGAACCTGACCTGAAGTGCAGTAAGTGCAGATGCGGAGGCAGGAGAGCCAG
The DNA here is from genome assembly GCA_037043235.1 of Rhodeus uyekii. Lineage (NCBI taxonomy): Eukaryota > Metazoa > Chordata > Actinopteri > Cypriniformes > Acheilognathidae > Rhodeus > Rhodeus uyekii. The sequence goes on along the minus strand of JAWRVZ010000489.1, from coordinate 67,836 downwards.
CGCCGACGCCGAGGCTCACGTTAAGAGCCTTTCAGACGGTCCTGCGAGATCTCAATCGCTGCACCTGACGGAGGCCTTTCTCCGAGCACCTGAGGTGAAGTTCCCTGCCGCTGATAGCGCTTGATTTACACAGGGCTCGCGTCTCCGCTGGGGGAGAAACAGGTCGGCTGGTCGCTCGTGTTGATCAGTTGTGCAGATAGACGTCCATAAACGTCTGTCTCGTGGCCCGTGGCGGTGTCTGCCCGGAGACTGATGTTATCACGGAGAGCAGGCCAGAGACGCATTCCTCCTGTTGGCTATTGAGCGACGGAGGGCCTGCTCCTCGTTCTCTGTGTTTAGCATGTTAATTAGACGTCTAGCCAGCGCAGGGAGACAGTGGAGCAAATCTGGAGAGCTTAATGGAATTAAGCAGAGTGGACGAGACGCTTGAGAAGCAGTGTTGTCACAGAGGACTTTAGCATGAAACGACCATGTTTCTGTGGCTCTGCAGGTGAAGCGTGTGAAACCGTGATCCGTCAGACTCTCTCAGAATGATCAGCTGATGTTTGGGAAGTCAGGAAGGAGATTTTATGACCCAACATGTTCAAAGTTGTCTGATGTTTTTTAAATGCGTTTGACGGATGATTTGAGTTTAGTCTCAGGCCTCGTACACAATCAAACCGAGAAAAAAACGAACAAAAATAATAATTGCATTAACTCTCCTCCAGACTCCAGGTTTCTGTTAGTTGTGATGGGAATCACATTCACTCTTAGGAACCCAATGAATTGAAATATTTAATAATAAAAAAAAATATATTTTTAATATTGTAAATATATTAGTATTTTAATAATACAATCGTACTGTTAAAAAAAGAGAAAAGAATGTTTGACCCTAACCCTAATTTTATTTCTCCATTGTTAAACGTTAAACCCGAACCAGAACAAATGTGGGCGGGGCTTGATTGTGATTGGATGGTTGTGGTTTTCTATTGGTGGATCATGTGATTGACAGGTTGTTGCCCCGCCCTCATCATCAGAGAATATGCTGTTATTCTCACTCAACATTATTAACACAATCATGATGATGTGCAGCCATAAATCATTCAGAATAAACACTGATTTATGTAAAAAAAATAGAATAGTCCAATTTTCTCACCATCGCTGAGTATTTTCTCCTTAAACCGCGGTTTGAAATCGCTGGCGTTTCTTACATCACAAACATGTGACCAATCACGGCAGTGTGGGGGCGGGGCTTTAGCATATCATTAACTCTGAAGCAGGAGCGTCTCAGGAGAAGCAGGTTATTCCGGGGTATTTCTGTTGATATGACAAATCAGGCGCATTTATGCATCCAGTAGGTGAATTATGTTTGTGATGTTATGATGAACTGTATGCTTTTCTCCTGACGTTCAGTGACGATCAGAGCGTTTCTGAGGATGCTGCTGCTCTGAGACGAGCGGGAACATGGTTTGTGTGACATTATTAGCGGTTTGATAAGTCAAAACAAAGGCTAATCTATTAATTACGTGTCAGACGAAGTGAAGCTGAGTGAGTGGAGGAGGGGCTGCTGAGATGGGAGGCGGGGCTCATTTGCATATTCATGATCCATATTCTACTGTAGAGTTACAGTCAAGCTGTTGTAAGGCATAAATAATTTTTTTCTCAGGAAAAAACTTTTAAACATGCCATTCTGCTGATCAAAGATGAGGTTTAAGGGATAAAACTGATGACAGTGGGACTTTAACAACATGTTTATTTAAGCATATGCAGATGAAAATCATGCCTCAGTTTTCAGAACCTTCTCTCAATGTTATGAACAAACGTTTTTCCAGTAATGTTAATTCAAAGTTGTACAATTTTCAAAAGAACATTCAAAAGTAACATTCCCATAACGTTTGGAGAATGATACAATGTAACGTTCACATAACCAAGAAAAAAACACATTTTAAAACCGAATGCTTTGAAAGTTTAGAGAGCATTCAGAGAAACATTCTTTAGAACATATTTTTGTTATCTCGAATGTCTTAAAAACCTGTAATTTTGTTGTTATTATTATTATTAGCTGGTATAAGAGCCTGTTTTTTGGAATAGCTATAAATGGAAGGGAAATGGTGTTTGGTGAGATCATGCACAGTTAGTGAATGTTGATCTTTAGCATGTGAATCTTCTGAGTACGACACACTCTCAAGATTAATGAGCTCACGATCCCTTCCTTCACACACACCCTTCCAGGAGCTCTTTAACACAGATTTGGCTTGACTTCAGATCGATGGGTTTGATAGCAAAAGCTCGTGCCAGTTCCAGTTAAATCAGTTAAATGCTTACACAAGTCTATCACTATTCCCTCCTCATTAAAAAGTTTATTCGTTCATAATCACCACCCTTTAAATCCTCAACATTCAGTCTGACTTGGAGATCTAATGATCGGTTTGGTAATTTTATCTCTCATTAAAGGCGCAGCTCAAATGATTCCCTTTTTGAAATATGATGTCTTGAAGATGAATCAAATATGCTCTATGGCAATTTTGTTTCCCAAGATGCTTAACACAGCTGTCTTAATCTTTCTCTGCCATCTGGATGGTACGGCCATGGAGACGATGATAATGCACTTTATGATGAGGGGAGGATGAAACCTTTGACCTTCACAGCCCTTTGACCTCTCTGGGCAATATTCAGCGGTATTCCTATAAGTAGCATATGCTTGCTCGTCCGATATGTTAAAGAAATTTATAACCAGAGCTTTGTCGATACGGTCCCAGTGGACTGCGAAAAGCCACATCTAGACTCTCTGACTTTTCTCACTGATTGCCAGAGCTGGTTTTCTGGTGGAAAGCATGGCACGTCATCTTCTGTCAGCTGTGCAGATGAAGCATGAGCAGGTGTAGATATGTACAGTAGTCACAGGTTTGAGACAGGCCTGTCGCTCCAGAAGAGATCCAGTGGTCCAGTGTAAGCTGAGCGGATGTTCCTCTCGCTGGGAAGTGCCAGCGATGTGTTGGTGTGTTTGGAGGACTGACGCTCTGCCAAACCTCCAGGTGAAATCCTGAGTTCACTGAATCAAAACTAAAGTATATGTATACTACAGTAAAAAAGAGCTTTATCGGCATGTGTGCTTTTATGGAATTAAATGTTATCTGGTCTTTAATAATGTTTTCAAAACGTCAACACAATATTATTTATACATCATTCATGGAGTGTTTTTTCTGAAGTGTTTCAGTTTATCTAGCAAGTTTTAATGTTACTATTTCAGAACATTTAGGGAACATTCAAATGTAACGTTCCCATAATGTCTGCAGAATGATACAAAGTAACGTTTCCATAATGTCTGCAGAATGATACAAAGTAACATTTCCATAATGTTTGCAGAATGATACAAAGTAACATTTCCATAATGTCTGCAGAATGATACAATGAAACGTTTCCATAATGTTTGAAGAATGATATAATGTAACGTTCCCATAACAAAGAAAAAATGCTTTCAAAACCAATAACTTTCAACATTCTGAGAACATTTAGAAATAATGTTCTGGTAACTTAATTAGCACATTAGCAAAACTTTTTTAAAATATATTTCTGTAAGTCTCTAGAGCATAAATATGAATACAAAAACAAGACACATAATTAAAAAAAAAACTGAAAAAAGAAAATTATGAAGACATATGTACATATTTTCACTGCAGGGAGAATCTATTTTATGGCCATGTATGAGATTTATCATTTAAGGAAGCTGAAATGGCGACACCAAAAGGAATATCAATATTTGCCAAGCACTAGTTAAATAAACTCAGTCCATTAGTTGACATAACTCGCAATATATCTCTCTGGAGAAACTAATTCACCCATTCACGACTGTTTCCCAAAACCATAGTATCATCACGCATCCACATCGGCTCTGCAGTGCCAAGCTGGAGGAATATTGTCACATTTACATTGTTTGTCATGCATGACCCCTGTATTTACTTTTACATTTATCAGACGCCTTTATCCAAAGCTACTTACATTGCATTCAAGAAACACATTGAATCAGTTCTTGCTTTCCCTGTGATCGAACCCATGACCATGATGTTGTGAGCATCAATGCTCTACTGACTGACTTACAGGAAAGCTCAAACTCTATTTGCTCGACTAACGATGATTTAGGGAAGCGGTCAGGATGGCTAAAGTTGAGTTGAGTCTGGGACGGGAGAAGTTACACACCCCACCTGTAAGCAAACATATAAACGGCTGCGCAACTCCTCTGGAATGAATTTCCTGCAATAAAATCCATTACCACACAAAGATGTTAGAAGACTCTTTTATGTCATCCGTTTGCTGCAGTGGCCATTGACCTCCAAACCTTGAATTCCTGACCTTTGACCTGAGATGCTGACCTCTTATTTCTAGGTCCTGCACTGCCAGTGAGTACCTGCCAGGCACCTGCTTTGAGAAATGAAACAGTAGGCAATGTGTCTCCGGGGACCTCTTCAACCCTGCAGACAACAGGCAGCCCAGTCCCGCGTCTGAATGGGTCCTGAGTGGGCCTGGTAAACCAATCTCCCTAATTATCTATTGAAAGAACATTCTTTTTCCTTTCAGAGTCATTACTCCCAGTTCAATTGCTGAAAAGTAACATACAGGAGCAAAAAAAAAAAAAAAAAAAGCGGAGAGGAAAAAAGGTAGGCTTGCTGATTTCCACCAAGGTTAATTGCTTGGGAGGGACCAGATGTGAAATATAGATTGGAATAAAGGTGAAGAGGGCCGGCATTGAGAACAAATTACGGATAAATGCAAGATCTTAGATGGCTCTTGTTTCCTGTGGATTTGAAAGCCGTGGCAGAGGCGCATGTCCAGCTTCCCAAACGGCTGAAGAACAGCTCAGATGTCCTTGGATTACCACATATGTTTACTGGCACTTTTCATTGCTGATGTTGAGACTGACATAGATATGAATTCCCCCTCCCCTCACCCCAAATCAAACAAAACATACACAATTTGTCTCTTTAGATGCAAACTAAAAATCTAGAGGGATTGCCATGGACCGGTTCGCTCATGTGATGCTCTTCTTTCATTCTCAGAAGAACCAGCAGATGATTTACACTAAAATGAGAATAATCACATGCATTTTTATTCTTGGGTGAGGTGATCGTTTCATTAGAAGTCTTGAAATTGGTCTCCATCTCTTCTTCTGTTCCTGGAACTGGTCTAATCCCACGAGCATTTCACAAATGTTTAAATGTTTTGTGTTTTTGATTTAATGAACACGTCCCTCATCGGGGTTTTGGTCTTTGAGCTTTCTCTCTTGATACACTGATCCTCCAAAAACACAAAACGACCGCATCCAACCTGCTTGCATTTGAAACAATGCATTGACTTTGCAATTTGTAAATGCATGTCTGACTACGACAGACAAAATGGTCTTTTCCTATTGGTCAGTTAGTGCTTCAGCAACAAGCCATTTATTCCAGTAATATAAAGCATTCCCGTCCTTCACAGAGGCTCTAACACGGCGAGCCAAACCTGAGGGTAAAGATGTCACGGCTGACCTGCCGTACTGCTCTGTTTGTCAGCAAACGGTAAAAAACCAACAACACAAATCTGTCTGCTTGTTTGTCACGAGCGGTGAGGTTTGCGCTGCCCCAGTGTGAAACCTGTCAGTAGTAATAAACTTTGGCTGCTGGACAGAGCCTGTTTCAAGAGTGCGGCCGAACACAACACCCTTCCTGGCACCGATGGGTGAAGGCCGGAGCACAATGGCACGGGTGCCAGGCCACCTCCTGCCCGAAGGCTCGGCTGTTTCCGGGAAGCTCTTGGCAGGCGAGTTTCCTCACAGTCCCGCGTCCCCTCGCTCCCCGGCTCCACTCCAGCTGTCTCTTTTGCTTTCATGAACTCTGCTGTATGTTGGCAAAATCATTTCTGGTTTCTGAACGCGTGTGTCTGCCGTGTTTGAGTGATGAACCTCACAGGTCTATAATTCCCCTCCACATCTGCTTCTGATTGTGAACATGAAAACACAGACCGCCGGTCCCTGCGGAGACAAACTCAACCAGTCTCTCAAGTTACCGAGGCCTAGCGTCCCAATCAACACGGTAGCAAACCATCCAGTGCGTTCCTCCGGTTCTTGTGAAGTCTTGTTGAAAATAGAGCCTTTTATGCCAGAAAAGACTTTTATGTTTTTTTTCTAGTGATAAAGAAATTCTAAAAGCTGTTTAATACATAAAGTGTCATCAGAATAAAGAAACAAATGAACCCTGGAAGGTTCCGCACATGAATCCCTGACAGAACCTGCGGCGCCGCAGAATATCCGCAGAATATCCATCTCAATATCTGTCTGTATTTATAAATGTGAGAGGGTCAGCTCATGCATGTTGAGCACATCATTATTTTTCCCATTTGAGCGTTTCGTCTGAAATCAAGCACAGAGCATTTGTTCCAAAATGATGTGATAAAACCAAAATGTCTGCAGCCCATCTGAGACCAACGAGCGAAGGAGCGAAGGGAGGGCTGAGCTTATCCCTGGTGTAATGGTATTTATTTTGGAGTAATTTAGATCGTTTACGGAAGAATAACATTGCACTAAAACGAGAGCTAAGAAGGTCGGAGGAACACGTGGGGCCGACGGTTGAAGCATGAGCGTAATTTGTTTTAACTGGCAGTGGAAATAAGCAGAGCGAGTCTTTACCCCTGGCAGCTGTAAATCCCGTCCTCTGGCGCACACCTCCCTGAGAAACTCAGCTCTTCATCCCTTCATCCTCCTCGCGACCCCGTTCAGGCCGGCCGCCGCATCTTCCTCCGCGCCGGACGCCGTGATCACGAGCCAATCGCTTCTCCTCCTCCGCGAGCGCTAATGTGATTTAACCCTGTGGCCGCGGCGCTGTAACTATGGTGATCCGCCGGAGCCGGTGAAGTGTGTAGCTCTCGGGTCAATTGAGTGTGTAGTGTGTGTGTGTAACGGGTGAGTGAACATCTTTCGTTGCCTGATGTTGATGCTCTGTGATCTCCATCAGACAAGCATCACGCAAAACACAACTCATCACGCACAATACAAGCAGGGAAGAGGAGAGGAGATTTCTCTGGCTGAAGGCCGTGATCTGGACTCTCCCCGAGGGGTCAGTCCGGTGTGGAGCCGCCCGTGAGTCGGGCTCCGGGGCCGCGGGGTCAAAGGTCAGCAGGCAGGTTTCTCCCGGGCCACGAGTGATAATGCTGCAGGCTTCAAACATGACCTCACTTACCTCTCACAGCCTCTCGGGGTAAACGTGTGTGTTAGTGAGTGTGTGTGTGGGTGTGTGTGTGTGAGAGACTGTGTGTGTGAGAGAGAGAGAGAGTGTGTGTGAGAATATGTGTGTGTGTGTGTGACACCTAAACATTCCAATGGAAAGAATGTAGTCGCTCTCCTGTCAATCCCTGTTTGTTGTTGATTTAAATCTATAGTTTAAAGGTAAAGTTCATCATTTCCTCATGTTGTTTCAAACCCAAATGACATTTTCTCTACTGTGGTTTCTTTCTTTACACAATAAATCAACACAATATGAACAACAACATGCCGATACACCCAAATCTTCAAAACTGCAGTTTCCAGCAGAAATTCAGCAACTTTTATTGCTTTATTATGCACTTCAAAAAATATGATATAATGTTCCAATAAACTTTTTTTTTTAACAGACCACAAATATTTAAAAGCAAATGCTTGATTTGTGTATTTCTGCATTGGTTTCGAGACGTTTTTGCTGCTTGAATCCAGTTATAAAATCTACGTTTGCGCAGCTTTCTTCTTGTTTTAAGATCTTTTATCAAGTAAATATTTCTCACTTCATAAGCTTTATTTCTTGATTCGTTTTATTTTCTCATTTTTGCATGTTGATTTTCTGCAGTGCAGGTTATTGATTAAAGACTAATCTTCACACTGTTTCTTGCACTATTCTATATTATGAGCTCAAAACATTTTTATCATTTGTAAACTAACATTTTTTAACATGTCTCTCACATCACCAGCTCATTATCTGTGTGTTCTCGTAAACTCATTCATCTACTGCCTTACATTACTCTCACACGAGTCGACGGCGACCTTTCACTGCGAGAAACAAAGGGAAATCATTCTGCACAAACGTGACTTGAGGAAAGCCGGGGATGCGTGAGCTCTGGAAACAGACGGCAGTTGTTTAATGAAGGTTGACCATCAGTCTGTCTCAGTCTTGACTGGTTTCTTCGACCAGTTCGTCTCGCCTCTCACAAACATGTTTGTGAAGTGAAATCACACTTCAGTCTGTCGGTGGGAAAATCCCTTTTTGTTTGTGATTCTTGTGTCACAATGATGGCGAAAGTCTTAAGAGTCCCGAGGTTCAGTGAAGTGTTGAGTGACGTGAAAGCGTCGAGGTTCTGCTGACGGCTGGTGATGAACTGAACGACACGCTGGCCGTCCGAGGAGAAACGAGGTAATGAAAACAAATGAAGGGTCTTATTCCCGATGGAACGGGGGAGGAACTTAGTCATCAAGCTAATTTTATTCTTGTCTGGCCAAGAGACTTCATTTCCTCTGGGTGTTTGTACAGACGCTGGGCTCCATGTTGCCAAATGATGAATACGGTGCCTGATGTCCGGATGGCAGATGCTGGACGTGTAACTCAAGCCCGATACCGATTCAGACGCAGAACTCAAGAAGGCAACATTTGGATTTCACCTTTTGCTTGTTTACTGTTTTCTGTGTCCATATTTCCTGTGTCTTTGGATTATTAGATCATCAAATGAGGGACGGCATGTTATCAGAGAGAATGAGTGAGAAACTGCAGGAAACTCGTCCCACCTTTCAAATCAATTACTTTATTGGTAAAGCCAATACTTTTATCTTTCTTTGCCCATGGAAAATATACGCATATCAGGAAAATGTATGGTACATACTTATCAGATGTGAAAACATAAGCTTGGCTTATAGATAAAACGCATAAAACGATAGATGGATTGAGCATGGCTTGCACAAGGCGCTGGAGAGGAAGCAGAATTGTTTAAAAACTATTTTCACGTAACTCATGATCAGACCTCTTTAGCCTTCGCATGAGATTTGACTGTAGCTTGTTTTGTTCACGTCAAACACAATGTCTCGTGTTTTCTTTCCTCATAATTACAGCCTTCGGTTGAATTTAACACAATGGGATCTTCCATCGGATAACAGACTTAGCGGATGAAATATTCACGGCGGTCCCATAAAATTCTCATTTCACCCAAAGTTGTTCAAAGTAAAAAGAGATGTTAAACTGACTTCCTTCAGTTGTCAGATGCATTCAGGATATTCCCGAAGGCCCGGTTCTCCCCAAGCTTCAGTTCTGGAGACGGCGCACACGGGACGGCGCTTCTGTTCTTTCCCTGCCTCCAAATCCCAGTTATGGTTTATTCAGTGCAACCCTTTTTACTCCTGCTCTTGACCCAATCAGAAAATACTTAAGCTTCCATTATTGTTGATTTGTTTGTACACAGTCACATTTGAAACAGGAGGAAAACATTAAAAAGCAATTAATACACCAAAAAGGGGTCTCTTAGGGGAACGGCGTCGTTCTCAGAGCAGCTTCACACGGCCGCGAACACCGAGCCGGCAGCTTTTAGCGAGACTCGCGCCCGTCCCAGCAGACGCTTGACTGACGGGGAGGCGAGGCCAAACAAAGGCAGTTTACGACCAGCATAATCAATGTGACATTAGCGCACACATAATGGACGAGAGGGAAGCGGCCGGTCGAGCGTGCGCTTAATAAAACTCCAACTGGCAACCTGCTCCACCATGATTACTGTTTCCGGAGCTTTTAGGAAGCTTTCGTCCGCACCTTTTTCCCCCTTCGAGAAGGACTTAACATAATCACTACATCTCCGTGGCACCCACTTTAAAAGCCATCAAGCAAGAACCTAAATTCTCGGTTGTCAGCCTTCTTTCGTGAGCTCAGGACGCTTGTCTCGCACTTTCTCTGTTATTTGCAATTAATCATAAAGCGATAAACCTCAGAGCGAGATTAAAGGTATCGCATGCCTGAAGTGAGACACACTTGAAAGGCAGAGAGAGGCAATAAAGTGCACTTCAAATAGCAAGAGCGCCCATATAGTTTTTTCTAAAAATTGTTTGGTTTTCCGAGCTTCTGTCACGTCTCGCGGCGGTGTGCCCCACATTTATACGACTTCACTGTTCTTTGGAAGTAGGTTCATACACAAGAACATTGTGTCAATGTCACCATCTCAGGTGTGACCTCTGACCCGACTGAAGTTCACAGAGGACTGTATATTTTTGAGAATGAATGATTAACCCTTTATTTCTATGTTTCACAAAGACTCGGCCGGAGACAAGGGAATCGTCCTTCAAATTCTCCTTATTTCAAGGGTCTGTTCGGTTCCAACAGTTCATTGTGAAACGGAGGTCTAAATCAATTTGGTGGAGCGGGGCGCTCTCAAAAACCCCCAAGGTAAATGACAAATTTTACTTTCATTCTGTGCAACAATGACAGTGTGCAACAACATTCACAAAGACCCGTGCCAACCTTGGTACGAAAACCATAGAAACGCAGAAGAGGCCGAGCGCCTCGAAGCTTCACAGCCTTTCAAGAGACAAACAGATGAATGAGTTTTATTACTCACTGCAACTGAAAAACATGCAGATGCAAAACAGGAATATAATAAATATTGATTTTTTTACTATTATTTAAAGCATTCGAAAGTTGGGATATTTGAAAATTTCAGGACCCCTCAGGAAAGACCGAGGCCTATGGATTCACCTGTAGTGTTGTATTAAACTACCAGAGCATGTGGTCGTCTGGGGTCACAGCAGAGGTCAGAGGTCACCGCCCGTCCGGGGACTTGAGCTCAGTGTTCAGGGCCGACAGACAGTCGCTGCTAAGCAGAGATGAATCAATTAAGGCACATCAAATCAAGAATTCATGCACTCTGAAGAGACAAATATTGGCTGGGACTGTCAAAGTGTCTCTCTCTCTCTCTCTCTCTCTCTCTCTCTCTCTCTGTCTGGCCCTGTCACTCTCATTCAGTTATTAACCAGCCCGCTGAAACTCTGTCTGGGAACCCGTGTCAGAATGAGGCCAAGCTGCTGGATTCTGTGGTTTAGTGTGTTAGTGGTGTTTGAGCATCACTCGTAAGCCCTGAGCACATGTACTGAACTCTCACTCATCTGCCTTGAAACCATGACATCACATCAATTTGAATGATTGCGTGAGCGTGAAGAAAACGTTACATTGTATCATTCTTCAAACATTATGGGAACGTTACTTCTGAACGTTAGATCCAACTAAAATGTTTCAGAAAACAATTCAAAATAACGTATTGAGGAGAGCAGATGTCGTTCTATCATTCCATGTGTTTGCGACGATCAGTTCTGGGATTGATGAGTGTAAACGATGTCTCTGACGTCACGCCGGCTCTCGTCCGCAGCATATGGAGCATCTGAGCGCCGGTGCCGCTTAAAGTCCTTTCCCATCGCCGTCCTGTCATTTCACTAAGTCTTGCCACAAACACATCGCAGCCACTTGATATGTTTGCATGGGGATTTAGGGATGAACATTATCGTGTTTTCAGAGCGAACATCTGGTGGGGGTAAAAGGTTACAGTAGAGATCCCAGCCCTTCACTGAATTCCTTCCATCAGATAAATCACCAACAAGTCACTGTGAACTGGGGGTCGGAGCAGAACCGTTAACTCAATCCTGTCTGAACCCCCGTCCTCCCTCCTCTTCAAACACAACGGCCATTAAATAGAGACCTGTAACCTGCGTCCGTTCAGACTGCGCTGTACCTGACGGACGGGGTATTGTTCTTCAGAGGTCAGCGGAAGAGAGCCGCGGCTCTACGGTCAGTGCAGAACACTAATGTGCATGAACACTTGCCATCAGGACAGCGCAAGCAGCCGAGAGAAGACGTTCATCACACGGAGACAGCGGATGAGGCATGGGTGAGTCAGACGCCCGTCAGAGGCTGTGAGCTTTAGTGCTGCCGCTGCTGAAGACTGTCACCCAATATGCCGTCAGAACAAACGGGCTCTTCTGGTGTCTTCGCCTCCCGAGCTGGCGTTCCCTTTGCTTCTGCAGAGGAAAATGGTTTCAGTTGTCTGGAGAACTGCACAGAGGGTAACAGGAGCAGAACTGTTTCGGCAAGGTCAGCGTGGCATTGCGGCGACTCCGGACATGACAGGAAGTGTGCGTCATGTTAACTGCGTTCAGTAACCAGGAAGTACTTGACGGCTCCTGCGAGTGCGAAGTTCTTCTGCTCTTTCCGTTCTGCATGGGGTTTTCATCAATCAGCTCCCTAAAATACATTTCCCCTAACGCTGATTACAACTGTAAACTTTCTTTCGCTCTGTCTCCAACACATCCTCCCCTCTCTCTCTCTCTCTCTCCCGGTTACATCCTTCACCTCCCTTTGGCAGAAAGCACAGGCTTACTGGGTTTCAGCAGCTGTAAATTTGCCTTCTCAGTCACCGTGTATTGTTTCATGAATTTCTGGGTTCAGATGTTGAACAGTTTCACACCAAACTGTTTTCTCAGGGCCTTTCTGCACACCGTAAGCTTATAAAACACAAATACGAGGTCCATATTTAGCCGTGCATTCCTTGGCTTGAGCTGCAGACACAGCTGGTCAAAAAACTGAATGGCAGTAAAATATCTCATGCATGTTGGTGATAGAAGAGACGGGAACAGACGTGACTTATTGCTCTTGATGACATGTGCACGGTGCAGGTTGGTGTAAAATCTTTATTACACTGTCAACAACACATTAGAGATGAAATAAAGGAGGAGGTGTTTCCCCACAGCCAGAATATTAATTAATCAAACTGTTTTCCAACTTTAATTACCTTTACATTTACATTTACATTTACCTTGATGGTTAAACGTATGTTCGGATCTCCATCACACCTGCGAGCTTCTGTCCTCAGAACAGAAACTGAATACCTTGATGAGCTTCTCCAGGCGTGTTTAATTCTGCCGGGAGCAGGATTGGGTTCGGCACGATCCCATGCTATAATCAGATTCCCTGTGAGTCGCAGTCGCAGGGTCTTTGTTTGCCCGGATCGGTCACATCTGTTGATCCGCTCGGACGGGTCTCACACATGCACATACAACCTTCTTTATTTATTCATGGGTCAAAACTGTGAGAAGCTGCCGTAAACCGGAGATCACCGATAGATGTGTGGCTTCTGCTCCGCTGTGTGTGTGTGTGTGTGTGTGTGTGTGTGTGTGACGTCGGCTTCGCTCCCATCCGGAGGATTGAGACACTCGGCCCCTGCCAGGAGTTTTCCCTGACCTGCTGTGCAGAAAACCTTCAGCAAACGTGAGACTCTGCAGGAGCGATCGCTCAATCTCCAGACAGTCCTAAGCCAGTCAGGCTTCTGGGCCGCAGTGAGTCTCTACACTGGGAAGGCCGGCTCTGCTATTCGTTAGCCTCATGTTGACTATTGGCATAGTTTTCTTTGCAACAAAAGCTATGCTTGATCACAATAACCCTCAGTGCACTTCTGGCTGAATGTGTGGAGTCTGGATGGGAAGGTTTCTGTGAATGCCACGCATGCCACGGGCTGATGGATGCCGTCCCGTGATCCGTCAGCCGTGTTTGAGATGGCTGAGACCAGGGGTCACGGAAACACCCAAACAGATGGAAGTGGTCCGACAAATTACCCCATTCCCCTCTTTCCAGTGGGAACGCAGTCCTTAATCCTTGGACTTTCTTCGGGCTGGCTCATTTATTTGGGGTGTCACTGGCCAATCCATCAGCAGGTTTTTGCTCGGCTCTGAACGTTACGGCGCACAGTGCCAAGTTTCAGATTGTAGAAGGGATTATCAGTCTGGAACCGAAGACACTCGCGACCCTGACGTGACCCGCTGTAGATGGACTGAGTTCGGGCTTTCTGGCGGCCGGGATGTTTGGCATTTCAGTTCGCGGGGTAGTGCAACCTCATCTCACAGCTGAAGCCGCTCTACCCCTCGTCTTCTGTCATGAGGAGAAAGCGCACACTGAGTGATCATTCAGTGACACTTGTTGTCATATTGTGACTGAATGGAGGTCTCCATTTGCAGCTGTGTTGGAGACGTGAGGAAGGAGGCTAATGTGTCATTATGACCGCTGAATGACAGTAATAAACAGCTGGTTTCTGCAGTGACGGATGCGACACGACGCAACGGTGAAATGTCAACCCGACTATGCCGCTGTCAGCCTGAATAAAACATGCATCTGTTCAATAAATTATCTCTCTGTGTCAAACCCAAATCTTTGTCTGAGAAAGCGATCTGGAAGTGTGTTTCTCATGTCTGGGATTTTAAGCCTTTCTTTGCACAATAACAGTTGCTGTATTTGACTTGATACAAATAAATTAAGAAATGCAAAGATAAGGACGCTTTGCCTTTTTGGCTGTTCATGTTCATATTTACATCTGTAATGCCATTTACTGTAATGGATTTAATAGATGTTAAAAGAGTGATGAGAAAATGAGAAATGAGCTGAGCGTGGAATCAGGAGGACATGCGACAGGTCACTAAAACATGCCTGAATTACTCTAAAATATCAAACATTAGATCTCTCGAATGAAGTGAGGCGACATGCTCATCAAATGGAGATGCGTAAACATCCTGCTTCCAAACGTTTTACCCTGAAATAAACATATTCTATAAAAATACATTAGCCGATCATAACTGTGTGTGTTAAAGGAGCCATGCCTCAGAAACGGGTCCGGATGAGGGGGGAAAATGTTTGTTTGTGCAATTGTTTTATTAGCGTTATAAGTGAACCTCAAGGAACATTATATAATAATTTAAATATATATAATTTCATCATGAGGAATTTGTTTTACTTTTTTAAATGCCTTTTATTCTCATTCATCAGCAACATTTTACATACTGTACATTTGAAATCATTTAGCATTGATATTGTTTTGCTAATCAATTATTTAACAAAGGAAAATATGACAAATATAAATGCAAGTAAATTGGGGTTTACATGTTAAATGGAAAAGAAGAATGTGGTGCTGTTCATCAAGCGCTCTTAAAATAAAGCTTCTTCATTGGCGTCTATGGTTCAGAACCTTTAACATCTTTCCAGAAGGTTCTGTTTAGAGGAAAAGATTAAAATGTTCTTTACACTGAAACATCCGGTTCTTTTAAGAACTGATCACACCATGCAGGTTGTGGAGGTGTGTAAGCGTGTTCCTCACCGTGTCGCTCCGTGATTTGCAGATGCGGCCCTTCACCGACACACGTGACCAGAGGAATCCCTCACGCCTCCATCGCTCATTAGTGTGTCTGCTAACGAAGGCCTGTGTGAAACCGGACTGCCGTGTTCTGCAGAAACAGAGGGATTTATTGTTTGTGTGTCTGACGATGTCCTGAAACGCTCCGGCCGTCGCTCCGTCCTCACCTGTGTCACACATGCCCAGCAGCGTCATCAAACACCACGCGTGTGCGGCCGTGGCATCTCCTCACCTGTGGCAGCCCCCCCACCCCTCCCCCCCCTGCTCCTCAGGACACCTGTCACTCACCTGTCACTCACCTGTCACCTCTCTCATCAGCCCCGCAGACGCTCCGGCTCACCCGAGTGAATCACATGTGACTGTGTGTGTGTGTGCGTGTGTGTGAGCGTGCGTGTGTGTGTATGCATGTGTAGGAGTGTGTGTGTGTGTGTGAGATGCAGAGGTGTGGACTGATGAGGCTCACCCAGCAAACTGGGAACAGGAGGAGAAAGAGGAGGAGGGATAACTATAACGTAGATAAACACAATATGGAAGTGTAGTGTTTCTTCCCGTGTTGTGTATTGGATAAACTACACTCGTTGCCCCCGGTAACCCCCGCTGTAAAACCAAGCTGCCTCTAGTGGAGATCATATGCAATTACCCATAAATGAGGAGCTTGAGCTGCTGCGAGTGCTGCTAGCGTCTGTAAGCTGCTCGTATCTCAAATATTTACTCGTATCGCAAAGCAAAAATGTGCTTGAATGCTTGCTCGTATTTCGCAATACTCATATGTCAGGACACTCGTGTCTGAAGGTGTTACATAGATATATATAGTAAGATGATAGCATGCAAGCTTTCCCATTTCTTTGCGTTTGCCCCAATAATGAGCGTTCATTAACTTTCAGTGCTTTGTCATGTTTGGATTTGCTTCATGATTTTGCTTTGATGTCATTTGTAGTTTTAATGCTCATGGGTCCCGAATGTCACAGGATTTTGTCTTGTTAAATCATTAGTCTGTGTGTGTGTGTGTGTGTGTGTGTGTGTGGGAGTGAGTGAATAAAGCCCTCATTTTACTACAGTCTCTTGTTCATCTTTGTATTTGTGACCCTGATGTCACAGTTAAGTTATAGTTAAGTCTCGTGTTGTTGTATTTGTTCATGTTGTGTAAGTGTTGTGTTCACTTCATCTGGCCTTCAGTGGATGCAGGAAAACACACGATGTTACTCTACCTAGACAGAACCAAGTGAACTGAAAAATGAAAGCTATACTTGAACAGAGAAACTGATGAGGTAATTAATCGACACACCTGAACTTTTGGCAGACTATGATTACTACAATACCCAAAATGCAGTGCGGTAGATGGGAGGAGTCCAGTGAGATGGAAGGAAGTGGAGTGATGTGCAACAGGTGTGTGAGTGTGTGGCGGGAAGTGTGAGAGAAATGAAGAGTGAAAGCAAACAGGATGAGCAGAACAGAGAAACACAAGTGGTTGGAGTGATAACCAGACTGTGTGTGGACTGACACTAGCGATCTCTGAAAACACACTCGCTCATCAGCCAGAGATAATGCCCATTACGCCACTGCCCCAGAGGAACGTGATTCCTGTGGATCCAGGCCTTCGCTGGCTGGAAGTGAGAGAGTGTGTGGATGATCTTTGTTCTGGTTCCTGAGGAACGCTCGTTCATTGGATGTGATTGGACGGGGCGGGACGGGAACGCAGCACGTGAGAGAGGAAACTCTTCCTGTGTGGACTGGGCCGAGCCAAAGCAGGAGACTGTGCGTCTGAATCCAGGTAGGACTGGAGCAGTTTACCACTAGCACACTGTTTCCTTGCCCTCACCTCATGAGATCACACACATCACATGCACACACACACAAGTCCTCAACAAACACCGCTAAACTTATGGACGCTACTTGATGAACTGTTGGACACAGTTGATGCATTTTGGTGTTGCTTTATATTGTTTGGATTCTGAACTTCTTTTGTTGTATGAGGAAAAGGTTATGTTCTCCTGCAGTGAGTTTGTTACGTTGATGTGAACCAAACGCTTTAAGAAAGGAAACAAAGCCAAAAGCATAAATACATTTGTTTTGTTTGTTATAATACTGTGTAACTGTCAGGGTTCTGCCACATTCAGTCTAGTCACACTGGGGTAACACTTTTTTTTTTGTCAGGGAATAGGTTTTCTTGCACTGAACAAGAGCAGCATATATGAAGTTCAGATAACCGTCTCCTCATCCTTTGACGTGTACGATCACACCGGTGTTCATATGTGTCACGTGATCAACCGCTAAATTCACACGTGTTTCCACGCGATATCTGGCACTGATCCAAAAAAAGACGCTCTCAGAGCTTGTCATTTATCACAACAATTCAGTGTTTTCAACCACATAAGATTTATTTTAGGTTTCAACAAGTTGGTGACTATTTTGAATTATCTATTATACAGCGCCTTTTGTGACTGCGGTATGTCAGGTGACAAGCATGACGCGTTGCCATGGAAACAATAAGGCGAAAGTTCCAAAATGGGGGGAGGGGGGCGCGCAACATTTTTACCTCTTCCTAGAGGGGCGTGACAGAAAATAATTGAGAAGCACTGCTTTAATCCCTCCATGTTTGCTGTCTTGTGCTGTTTAGGCGTCGTTTAATGGTTGTCGCTCCTTGACTCCAGTCAAGTTTTGTCAGTCCAGTCTAGTTTTTCCCTCTCAGGTTGTTTTGGTTGAGTTTTTGTTTGCTTTGTTATAATAAATCCCCATCATCTTGCACTATTGAGTCCTCCCTTCATCCCCTTCCACACACCTTGACAGTAACTCTGTGCAGTTCTGCAACAGGTGATGAGGAGTTTTGGGGAACGTCACCCCACCCTCACAAACTGAAACTTAAATCAATAACCAAGAAAACAAACCGGCTGAGGAAAGGGAGAACTGACCTAATGACAGACGGACATTTGAAGGACTTTTGTGGCTCACTTTACAACTTTCTTGTCTTTTGATCTTCTTGCCAAGTGCTGATATTTTTCAGGGGAATTAGATTTTGTTTTCTATCTAAATAAATCTGCGTTTGAGCTGGAAAACCATCAGTCGGCCTGAGAACTATCTGACCTGCTGGCAGTTCGTTAGAGCTCATTCAGATTCTTATCAGCTCAATCTACCTTTATTTCACTGACTTGGAACAATCTTACAAGCTAGTCATGTCATTTGAAAGCAGCCGAGGCTCAGACAGTGAAGAGCAGGTGTCCGCTGAAGGTGTTCCTCTTCCAGATATCCGTGTAGATCCGACGATTCTTCATGAGCTGAAGATGAACCCGATCCCCTTTCTCCAGCAGAAGAGTGACGGAGTTGCTGGTCGTGTCCTCGGTGTCCGCGCCGGGCCGGTTATCTGACGCAGACACCACAGATCTGTCGTTGTGCAGCAATGTTGCTCCAGTGTCCACATCATAAGGATTGAAGACCACAAAGATGAAGAAATAAACTCCTTTTACTGGCGCAGTAAAGATTCCTGTTGATAAACAGACACACCGGCTCTTAAAACAGCTGACAAATGACCGCGTTTAGCAAAAGAAAAAAAGCGTTTAGCAGTTCTGATACCTGTGCTGGTGTCATAAGCGTTTCCAATGTTAATGAATGCGTGCTCATACACAAGGGTGGTTGCGTCAGGATAAGGGCCAATGTAGCGTACACCAGTTGACTCTGACAGTGAGGCTGAGAAAGCAACGGTCACGCTTTCTGCAAAAGACATGAACAGAAGAACTAGTAAAATTGCTTATTGAAACTTGTGTTTCCTTCGCTTCAGATTTTTAGTCAGTGCCAGACTGATCATTGCATTATCTTTCTGCTCAGAGAAATATGTCTCAAAGCTTTCCTGTGTGTCTAACAGTAGAGAGCAGCGCTTGCAACATCAAGGTCATGGGTTCGATTCCCAGGGAAAGCAAGAACTGATTAGAATGTCAATGTGTTTCTTGAATGCAATGATAAATGCATGCTGTGAATGTGATGTAAGTGTAAAATTGGTGTCTCCAGTGTAATCAGTCAGATTTTGTAAAGGAAAAGATTATTAATAACGTCATACAGTACCTCCATTCTTCCTCCGTAGTTCCCTGACTTCATCCTGAAGAGCATTTATCTTTCTCTCCATGGTCTTAATCTTCTGAAGTTCACTAAGGATGTCTAACGTTGGTGACATGAAATCCTGTGTGTGTGCGACTCCAGCGCACATCAGCACAACGACAGCGATCGGCAGCTTCATCTCTGCTCTTCTGTGGGATTACAGATCAGACCACAGAAATACTGCACAGTCTCTCAGACTTTGGCCAACAAATATTGAAACTGCTCTTCCAGTAAACCAAATGTTTTTAGTATAAAGTCTGACTTTATTAATCATTGAAAGAGGTCGACGGCATGAGAGATGTGGTAAATCGATGAGTTTGCAAATAAACCTCAATATTAATGTGCATTAATATTTCCATGAGCAATTGAACAATTGTATCATTTTAAGCAAAATGTTGAACCATATATATATATATATATATATTCTGGGAAGGTTGTGTGTGAGCTGGCTTTGCTCTGACTGTCTGTTGTGTTGTAATATCTCTGCTCTCAAACTTCACAAGTGTTGTTAGAACGGTCTGAAGTCTCGGACAGAGGAAGATCAGTAGCAGCGGAAACACTGCGGGCACGTGCGGCCTGGTGACTGTGGATACACTCGGACTGGATCACATAACTGTGGAAATTTTCGGAGACAAAGAGTGAGACTGAAGTCCTGGTGAATGCCCGCGGGCACTGCCCCGGCCCGGGCAGATCAGCTTGACTTTATTGCCATGCGGCATATGGTCGCAGACAAACTGTCAGTGGCGGTCCGCTCCACGCCAGCAGATGACAGAGCGCAGGCATGTTTGCGTGGCATCACGCTGATCCGGGGGGAAACGCACGGAGCGCCGGGGCAGAGGAGGGGGGGTGAGCGGAGCTGCGGGGGACAGAGAGCCCGACACTGACCGACTGCGGCAAAT
Source organism: Rhodeus uyekii (assembly GCA_037043235.1). Taxonomy (NCBI): domain Eukaryota; kingdom Metazoa; phylum Chordata; class Actinopteri; order Cypriniformes; family Acheilognathidae; genus Rhodeus; species Rhodeus uyekii. Next base: position 47,683 of record JAWRVZ010000489.1, on the reverse strand, counting down.
TGATCAAATTGTAGGATGCAAGACTTCTTGCCAATTATGTGGGTCATGTCAGCATCTCTCTGGCCCTTCTTGGTCAGCTGTGTGTGTGAGTGAGAGAGAGTGTGTGTGTGTGTGTTTAGCGTGTTTAACGGTTTGTATGTCTTGCAAACACAGAAGGAAAACATCGACTGACAGCAAACTAACACTCATGCTTGGAAACGTTTGCATTCCTCCGCTCTGAAGATCAGCTGCTCTCCGTTCAGCTCTTGCTAACCTGCCGCTTAAAACATTATTCCTGTTTTTAAATGTTATAAAAAAAACGCGTTTGCTGAACCTTCAACTAAAATGTTTCAGAGAAACGGGAAAACCAGACAGAAACTCAAAATATATATTTTTTGCAGTGTGTAATATAAAAAACATTTGATGAACATCTTATCGTATAAATAATGTTTTTGTGCTCGTGTTTTGAGAATGTTATTAAGACCAGAAAACATTAAATTAATGTTTTATTAGTTATGTTTGCTCATAACTTTGAGAGAACGTTGGCAGAACGTTTGCAAGCATAATTCTGCAAAAATGACAGGTGTTTTCATTCACTCATTTACTGTAATTTCAAACTGGTATTCCTTTCTTTCTTGCGTGAAAAGCAATTGGTTGGACTTCATCTCGATGCTCCGCTTCAGTCCTTCTACTGACGATCAGTAACTTTACCACTGCATGTCACTCACTCTCATTACAGTCGCCTGCTCAGGTCAGCAGAACAATACTAATCTGTACGTCTGTTGAGGAGCATCAGAATAAAGTTTTGATTCTGACCGGCTGGCAAGCTTTTTATAATCTGAGAGTGATTGACGAGTCCTGCTAAAATAAGGCTGAAAGAGTCCAGGAAGCGTGTTCTCTGGCGTACAGTGATGTTTGTCTGAGCGCGGCGTGTGGCCGGCTCTCCAGTGACGGGTCACACGGATCAGAGAGGGAAGCTGTAGATCACGCTGAAGCAGCGCTTTCATGTCTGGAAGTTGCGCAGGAACGTTGTCCTGCTGTCTCTCTCTGGCCTTCTCCGACTGGGAAACATTAGTAGCTGATTTGAGGTGTTTCTCTCACTGGACGCATTGCCACGGATCTGCTGTCTCGTCTCACTGCAGGAGAAACAGCGCTGATTTAATTTAATAAAGCTTCTGCAAATGAATTCCAGTTCTCAGACTTCAGAGGATACAGTGTGTGAAGCCTCAATATTTACATTCACATTCATGCGTTTATCAGCTGCTTTTATCCAAAGTGACTTGCATCGCATTCAAGAAACACATTGACATTCTAATCAGTTCTTGCTTTCCCTGGGAATCAAACCCATGACCTTGATGTTGCAAGCGTCACTCTCTACTGTTAGACACACAGGAAAGCACAGGTTCAATATGGTGCATGAAAATAAAAGATATGAATTTTTACAAGTAATCTTGAGAATAAATCATCTAAAACATGAGATTAGGCATTACTCCACAGTTAATGAATGTAACGTGCAATAAATATTTTGGAGTTGAATTTCCCAGATAACCGGGAACGTTCTCACAAAGTTATGAATAAACGTTCTTCCAGAAAGATTCTATTATCTTCAATAATGTTCTCAAAACATGAGCATTCATGGAATGTTTTAGTTTTAAACGTTACAATTGTTTCGGAACATTCAAGGCAAGTTTATTTGTATAGCACATTTCATACACAATGGTAATTCAAAGTGCTTTACATAAAGAAGAATGATAAAACATTAAAAATGATTAAAAGAATAAAAAGATAATACGTATAAAATAAAATGCAAACAGTTCAGACATAGCACAGTGCTCAATCTGCAAATGCATAGGTAAAAAGATGTGTTTTGAGTCTTGATTTGAATGTGGCTACTGTTGGAGCACACCTGATCTCTTCTGGAAACTGGTTCCAGCTGCGGCTGGCGTAACAGCTAAAAGCAGACTCTCCTTGCTTTGAGTGAACCCTGGGTATTACTAAGTGACTTGATCCTGATGATCTTAGTGATCTGTTAGGTTTATATTCTATGAGCATATCTGCAATGTATTGAGGTCCTAGGCCATTGAGTGATTTATAAACAAGTAACAGTACTTTAAAATTAATTCTAAATGTAACTGGAAGCCAGTGCAAGGACCTGAGGACTGGTGTGATGTGTTCATATTTTCTGGTTCTGCTCAGAATCCTGGCAGCAGCGTTCTGTACGAGCTGCAGCTGTCTTATGGTCTTTTTGGGAAGGCCAGTGAGGAGCCCATTACAATAATCCACCCTGCTGGTGATGAAAGCATGAACAAGTTTCTCTAAGTCTTGATTGGAGACAAAGCATCTAATTCTTGCAATATTTTTGAGATGATAATATGCTGATTTAGTTATTGTTTTTACTTGGCTACTGAAACTCAGGTCTGACTCCAAAGTCACACCAAGATTCCTGACCTGATTTTTAGTTTGATTTTTAGTAATTTAGAGAACAGAGAATATTCACAGAACATTCAAAGTTAACAATCACGATGTTTGAAGAATGATGCAATATAGTAACATAACTGCACATTCATACTTTCCTGTGTGTCTAACAGTAGAGAGCAGTGCTTGCAACATCAAGGTCATGGGTTTGATTCCCAGGGAAAGCAAGAACTGATTAGAATGTCAATGTGTTTCTTGAATGCGATGATAAATGCATGAATGTAAATAACTTTCATTAAATTGAAATGAAAATAAATTGTTTGTTTGAGCCCCACATGAGGAGCATCAAATGGTTAAAATAAGAAACGTCTTGATTTATAGTTAATTCAGCTTGTTTTGTCTTGTATTTGTGTAAATCATCTTGAGGCCCCTTTGAAGTTTGCTGGGGCCCGTATCGGTCGGAGCCGTTCCTGCAGGTTTTTCTAAAAGAGGGAAGAAGCTGCATCTGCGTCTCCAGTGGAGGTGTTTGCTCCGGCTCTCTCAGGCTCTGCGGGACACTAAATCAGCGCGGACAGAAAGCTTTTCATGGCGTAACTGGCAAGGCCACAGGTTTCCGTTATCCAGACGCGCTGCTTTCCAGACGGACCTCTGGAAGTTGACGAGGTGTCAGAGCAGGTAACAGCTTTCAGCTCGCGGTCACAGACCACAGTCGCAGAACACGGCGTCCGGCCACACAAGAGCAGCGCCGCGCGGGAGGTCCGACACCAGAGACGACACGCAGCCGGCGCTTCAGCAGAGCGCACAAACACACTCACAGTGCCTCGAGCTCTGAACGCGTCATTAGATGTTCTCGAAACATTCAAAACATCCATTTTTTTGGTTTAAAGGGTTTATTGTTATGAAAAATCTACATTTTTACATGAAATACATATTTTCCAAAATGTGTTTTAGAAGATCGAAGCCATAAATCTAAAGGAGGTTTGTTCCAAATTTGAGGTTGATATCTAAATAGTTTTTCCATTTGTTTGCGCAGAGTACCAAACACTTCCACTGGGGGAAGTGTGTGTGTGTGTGTGTGTGTGTGTGTGTGTGTATTCACATAAAAAGTGTCAACCTAGTATCAACTGTTTTTTATATTTGTCAAAAATGATGGCGAGGTCATGGGTTCGATTCCCAGGGAAAGCAAGAACTGATTCAATGTGTTCCTTGAATGTTTTGGATAAAGTGTCTGATAAATGCATGGATGTGAATGTTGCGGCGCTGAAGTCGGTGTTTGTGGCGATGGGTCCTGGTCAACACCGTTTCCTCCTGCCCCCCCGCAGCTCTCGCTCTCAAACTCTTTAAAAGCTCAGTCTGCGCAATTATGTTTTATGATCTGCCGGGGAACTGTGACGGCTGCGGGCCGAGAGCGTCTCCGTCGGCAGGCTCTGCGTGAATGACCAGGGCTTGGGAATGGCAGCGCTCAGCTCTTTTACTACAGCACTTCCTCCAGCCGCATTCGGGGAGCTGCACATAAAGCATGCGACGGTGGCAGCCGATCGCTTCAGGAGGAGCCGCAGCTTGGCTTTCATGGCTTGTGGGAGGTCTCATCTTTAGCCGTGATTGGAGGGGTGGGCAGAGTTTTAAGAGTAAATCAGCAGCGTCAATAAAATGGACAAATCTCTTCTAACGGTGATGTCAGGGCAGGAACGGGAGGGTCTGATCCGCAGAGATCAATGCATCAGGACAGCCTGCTTGACTCATCCCATTAGAGCCGAGAGCCATCAGGAAGATTGGACACGCGCGCCGAACGAACATGCTGCGACTTCTAACCAAAGATCCTGTGATTTCAGGCTGATATACTGCCTGACGCCACACGTTTACACATGCGTATTTCACTGCATTGCTCAGGCCAGCAGTTCGAGATCAAAGCCAGACGTCTCAGGACTTGCTTCTGCTTTGTATCAATACCAGCCGATCTCTCGTTCCTCCTTTACTTCCTTCAGTTGCTGCCAAGACAAGAAAATATGTTCTGAGAACGTTTTGCGGATGTTCCCAAGTGTTATGAAAGTGTTATGTGTGTGAAAGTTATGTTGCTCAGAGCATTCAGATGTGCAGCTTTTAAAATGCTCTTCTTGGTTCTTTAAGATGAAGGGAATCTGTTTGTAAGTGTTACGAGAGTCTGAATGTTCTCTGAATCATCTGACAGAAGTTGCACACTGCAAAAAAACACTTTCTATCTCTGCGTTTCTGTTTTACAGCACAAACATCTAAATGTTCTTAAGATTCACTGAAGATATTGGTAGTAAAAATGCATCAAAATGCAGTGAGATTTTGTTTGTCTGCCAATGGGGTCAGAAAAATAATCTTGTTTCCTCTTTGAATTAAGTTTATTTCTCCACTTGTTTGAAGCACAAACTCATTCAGTTTTCAGACGTAATATCCATGTCATTTTGCTTTCCAGTGACTGTATCTTGAACTGAGAATGTTTATATCTTCGTACTGAAAAACGAGACAGAAACACTGTGAAAGAAATATATTTGCAGAGTACATAGTTTAAAAAAACATTAGACTAAAGTCCAACTAACTTCAGGTGAAACGCTGTGTAAACATGTTTGGCTAACATGTGAGATCTTCATTCAAGACCAGATAACCTTGAACGATCGTTCTGTTAACGCCACAGGAAGAGCGTTTGCTCATAACTGTGAGGGAAGCTTGGCAGAATGGAAACGCTCAGATGCGGTATCTGATTTCAGCGCGTCTGACAGGCCGGACTGGAGACCGGTTAGCTGTGTTTCTCAGAGGCCGGTCATCGGCGGACCCGTCAGTCAGCCTGCAGAAACCGGTTCCTGCTCCTCCAGCCCGTGGCTCTCCGATTTCATCCGCCGCCGCGCAGGAGACATCCACCAAGAAAGCCCAAACAAGCTTTGAGTACAAGAATATGGAAACTGACAGAAATAAATGTGGGCTTGGGGAAATAACAGCACAAATAGGTCTGAGAGGAGCTGGCCGCCCCCCCGCCGCGCCCGGCTGAAGAGATCGCGCTGGCATGGTGGCCAGAGGCCGTTGGGCGAGAGCTGTACCTCTGCAGACGCTGGTGCCGCCGCTGAGCGCCCGTGACACACGGCAGGGGACGGGCAGAGAGCGAGTCGGGATTGGACGGGAGCGGCTGTCAATCATCAGGCCAGATGAGCATCAGTTACTCATGCAACATATATAGTGTGAACCGGGAGAGATGCAGAACTCGTTTCATTGAGAATAAGAATGCAATTTATATGCATGTATCTATGGTGTTACTAAAACCAGTAATTACTAGCTGCAAATGACAACTTCCGCAGTGCAATTATATCATTGCACTAATGACTCTCTCTAAAAAGGGATGCATTACTTGTTACTTTCTAAATCCCAAATCAACCAGTTGAACAATACAAGGAGAAACTTTAAAACGCTCTTTTAATTCTTCCAAATAAATAACATGAAATTGCAGAAATTATTCTTGAATTGACCAAAGTATTTAAAGGGAGAAGGAGTTTGTATTTGTTTTTACATTAAAAACATACATTTTATGTTAAAGTCACAATTTGTAAATGTAGAATTGTTGTATTTAATGCAAAATTACATCAGAAGTTCGCGCAAAATTGTTGAAACACGCCTCCTCAACGCCAAAGCTACAGCGCCACAGCCGATTGCATTGAATTCAGTCCGCGGCCCGGTACCATTTCGTCCGCGGACCGGAGGTTGGGAACCACTGCTGGAACAGATAAGCCAGCTGTTCCAGATTCACAATTGGGATCTTCTCGCACAGAATTGACTTCAACGTCACTGAGCATGTGGCTGAACTGTATCTAAACTCCAAATTCTGTAAATTCGCTTTTAAAGCCTTCAAGGAGAGCAGAATACATTAGTTGTCAGTGAGAATCACACAGCGCCAAGAGCTTCTTTTGTTCTGTAATGCGCGTGGCCTTCAGTCGCTCTTCCTCCTGTCTCTTCAATGACCTTTAGAGATAACTCTCGTCTGCTTTGGGAGCGCAGGAGCGGAGTGATATAAGAGAGTGTCGAGTGCTGAGGGTCGGACGAGAGCATGGGGTTTAGGCTTCTAATGCGTTCTTTCGGCTAAATCCCATTCACGCCTTCCTGCGACACAAGAGCAGCACTAAAACACGGAGCGCTGGGATGCAGGAAGCCGCCTCTGATTTCTGCCCAAAGCCATCAGTGTCACTGGACTCAGCTTGTCAGTCTGAGAGAGCATCAAAGCGTGCGCTCGGGAAGGCCTGTCACAAACAGTAATGGATATCATTTCAAATATGTAGGGCCTCCGCTGTCGTGGAGCCGGTGTGTGCTGACCCCTGCCCAGAGAGGTGGAACGGGCTCAACTGTGGGGTCAACTTCTCTAATCAAGCTTTCGAATGAATTGTTTGCTACACGTGGCCGTTCTGATGGAAACACCATGCATGTTTCGTTGCTGATGTCTGTCAAAGGAAATGAAGTCAGAAGAAGCGCTGTGACCTCCTAGAGGATATAAACGAATGCATTCGTGTTAAATGATCACATGGCGAGGTGTAACTTCAACGCTCCTTTTGAGCTGTGGATTTTTTTTAATGGACACCAAAAAACCCACCGGCTGATGCGATAATTCTGACATCCGAACTGTCACTTCAGATCCGTCACAGAACGCTTCTTTCCCCCTTCAAGTGTGTTTTCATGTCATGCTTTAAACAAAGCCTGTGCTTCCTCGGGCCTGCTGGCTTTTTGGCTTCAAGTGCAATTCTGAGCAAAAATCAAAGCTTGTAACCTCTGACTAATTATAGTGTCGGTGTCATAGTCTTCCTGTGACTGTCGCGCAAACACTCATGCTTGTTTGTTTTATAATATGTTTTGTCTGCAACCACACAGTTGGTTGTGTACTTCAAAGCTGACCTTGTCGTGACCCTGCCCTAGGTCTTGCTTTGAACTCAACTAGGTATTGTGCCGTTTCCATGCATGCTCCTATACAATAACAATAATTCGTTATTGCCGTTAATAGCTGCAGATCGCAGAAGTCCCGTGCAGCTCTTCTCCAGGTGTGCGGTGTAATCGCCGGCTCTCGTTGACCCCGTCCTTTCGCTGCAGAGGATGTCGTCTAATCTTCTCCTGATGAAGCGGACACCACCACATGGTGATAATGACCTGCTACATGCCTCAAACTCTGTGATTTACACCCGTCACGCTACTGCAGCACAACCCTGTAGAAACACTGCTGGTCACCGGACGCGTCGAGGCCAAAACGCCACGCCGATCTTGACGCCGATTCACATCAGTGATGATTTAACAGCTCTGCCGTTGACGTCAGTCTCGGATACGGTTATATTTATCCACAGCGCTCATGACACACAAATAGAAACTCATCTGAGAGCTGACCATCCACCAATGCAACCTATTGGTTGAAATGTATAAAGGCCACATTAGGGAAATTTGGAAAGTAGGTTTCACTAATTGCTATGTACGTACGGCCACTTGGATCATGTTGCCATGAGTGGAACGTTTCTATGACTGCGGAGAATGGAAGCAACTACATTCAAATGGAAATTGAGTTTTGCAGTGAATGCTCAATCCATTCACTCAAGGACTGTGCCGACAGAAAGCCGTTTTGCTGTTTTTTCATCATCAATATTAATTGATTTATGTTGACATGCATTGTTAGATCTCATGGTTTGGAGCATATGCATTTCATTCCTAAGAAATGTTGAGTTTCTCTAAAGCTGTTTGCACAACAGGCTTTCTTTTTAAAGACGTGCTGCACTCTGGAATACGGCTTCTGCTTTGGTAACGAGAGATTTGTCTAAAAATACCGTTGTCATCTATTATCGCTACTCTAATAAAGGCAGTATTATGACCTCAGGCTTCGTTTGAGCTTGATAAAGCTTTGCTACTGTGAAAGATTTGATCCTTGGACAAAGAAGACTGGAAAGAGGTCAGAGGAACAGAGAGGGAGAGGGGGGGGGGAGAGAGAGAAAGAATGAGAGAGAGAGAGAGAGAGAGAGAGAGAGAGAGAGAGAGAGATCGCTGGTTGACAGAAATGCTTACGACGCACTGCCACTTCTCTCTAATCCCTTCTTCCTCGCCTCCATCCTTTCTCTCTCATGCTCTTGTCAGCTAATTATCCAGAATTAGTATCTTCTTTCACACCAGTGGTGTCATTCTGCCTTAGCCTGATTTGTCCGCTCGTGTGACTGGGTGCTAAACTCGTGACAACTGATGAGCTTGAAGCAGGCAGATATTAATTGCAAGTGAAAAGCTGACAGGTCTGACATCGCAAAACACAACCCTCGACCCGCGCTGGTACTGTAGATGCGACCGTCACGGGCTTCAGACGAGTGTGTGGCTCCGGGGACCCGCAGTTTGGAGGAAGACGCTCCACATCTTCTGAGACACTCGCACAGTTCCTCGAGGAGTGCGTAGAGGAACAACATTTGTTGACCTCTGACATCAAGCCGAGGAGGGACTGGCCTGATTCTGGTCTCTCACTGCACAAGCAGGTTAATTGTTTACTTGTCACTGGAAATTACAGGAGGGCGAATGAACAGGAAGATGCGTGTGTGAATGAAAGGTCACGTTTGCTCAAGAGGGGCATTCTGGTCCATTAATCCCTGAAACATAACGATACCACTAAATACAATCATCAGGTGGAGTGAGCAGGGGTCATCGCCGCCACAGAAATGGTAAAGTATGTGCAATTTTGTTTTAAGCATGTCCATTTGAAGCTCAACTTGAACAAGAAGCCGTGGATTCAGGGGTCGGGTCAAGGTCGCGATCCCTGAAATCGTTCTCCTTCAAACCCATTTGCGGTCTATAGAATGAGGCGGCATAGAGGTGAAGTTCAGCGTTCTTACGTCATTAACGCTCGCTCCGCCGGGGCCCAAAAACCCCAATTGCCTTTTGAGGGTGGACTCCAAATGAAAGACAAGTCCAACGGCCAGGCTTTCTCTATTCTTCTTTTCAACAAGACTCGGATGAAAACAAGAGAGCTTTACACAGCCCGTCCTTCACCTCCCTTCCGGCCTCCAGCCACTTGTCTGTAGAAAGCCAATTTTGAAAAACTCGGTGGAGTGGTTGTTTTATCAACAAGCGGGCCCATTGCCTTCATCCTCCTTTTGATTGGTTCGGGGAGGAGAGAACGGGAAAACAAAACAACAAGGGGGAACTCGTAAGAAAGGAAGGAGAAAGAGAAAGAGGCTGAAGAGACAGCTGTTGGGGAGGTTAGTTGGAGATTTCCAGCCATTAACTTCAGACTAAGCTGGCTCTCCACTCGAGGGAAACAAGGGCAGGAGAAGGTACAGCCCTGACATGAAAAGAAGCAAGAGCAGGCTTGATCTAGTGCGCCAAATGTTGAGAAGAGGGCCAACAATGATGCAGAAAAGAGTGGCGGGCTGAGAAGGGCTGGGATGGGGCGTGTGGGGCGGTGGGCGTGGGGGTCTCTCTCTTTCAAAGGCACGATAAACAAGGAAATGAGTCAGTAATCATTTCCAGAAATCCTTCCCTCTTCCTCCAGTCCTCAGCAGACTCTCAGCCTCCGTTCATTAGGGATTCTGGCCTGATTAAAGCGTTTCGGCATCAGAGGCTCCGGACCGGCCCAGACGCCACTGCGGGGACGCGAGGCACACGGGCGATTTCGGGATGCCGTCCCCTCCTCCCACTGCACCCGTTGGGTTCTTCATCACAGCGATTAGACTCAACCGGTCGTGTCGGTAATGCGTCTCATGTCTCGGCTGAGCTGCTGGCTCATTAACTGTCGTCTTTGTCCTAAAATGAGCTATATTTGTATCAAAACACAAGCGTTCTCTGCGTGTAGTTTGCCAGTTTTAGTGCTGATTGCTGCCCAGCCCATTCCACCCTCCATAAATTAAGGAATCCATTTGTTCAGTTTAACGTCTCCAGTGAAGAGCAGTGCCATTCATCACTTTGATTAATTTTTTCTGCTCAGCCTGACTGGGGGAAATGTTGGAGGGTCTGTGGTGTTGCTGCGCTGGCGACACCAGAGACCCTCGTCGAGCTCCATGCACAGACCCTCATTTCCTTCCTATGAGGTAATGAAGGGATCTGGCAGCCGGCTTGATGTCATCCTTCCTGTTTCTCAGAGCTGCTCAGTCTCAAATCATGTGCTGAGAGAAGGGCAGCAGAGCAGCTCACAGTTACTCGCGCACAATCTGCTCTTGATTGCATTTGTACAAAAAAAGTGGTTGTGGTGTTTCCTCCAAAACAGTGAGCCATTGTTGACAAATTCATACATTCAGATCACAAACTGCTATCTCATTACACACACGGACACACACACACTCTCTCTCTCTCTCACAGACACACACACACACACAAACACTTGCGGGCACACATACAAACGCTCGCACACACACAAGAATTTTGGATATTGCCATCTTTGTGTTAGAGAAACCTTAACCTTTTAGCACTGCAAACGCATCATATTATATTATATATATAGTTTTGCAGGGGCTTGAACATTTGAATTTTGTCAATTAAAATACATTGAACAAATCATTTGGATAAGCAGTAGCTTGGATGGAAAGTCCAGTGCGTGTGAGCGGCGATCCTCAGCCGGCGTGGAGCAGCTCGAGTGCAGTGGGGCCTTCTCTTCAGCACAAGGAAGTGTGTGTGTTTTATTGGTGTCATATGACACGACAGGCCCTTTTTAAGATGTTGTAGTGGCGATGGTAAAAGAGAAGCCTGCCCTCTCTTACATTAAGTGGCTCTGTGATCTCCTGCATATTTATAGGCGCTGTCTTGTGTCACATGGCTTGCATTTCTTCACTTGTCGAACCCCCGCAGGTTTTTACAAGCAGACGAGTGAAGGGGTCAGAGGCGCTGCCCTTCACATGAGCCTCCAACGCCATTCCCGGCGCTCCACAACACAGGAAAAACCACCGCTTTTTATATCACAAAATGTGTGTTTGGGGTTGTTTCTGTTTTCATATCGGGCCAAGATGCAAACCATTAAAGCAGCTGAAGTTCCCAGTGGAATGGCGCTGTATGAAGACACTTAAAGCTCACGGGAAGAAGCGAAAGATGTCGTGTCGCTCTGATGTGTCCGTCTCTGGTTCTGGAAGCGCATGGAGAAAGTGCATTTTTAACGCACGTGAGAGCCTCTCGTCTCTGTCTCCACGGGTCTGAATGCGGCTGAGGTTTAGTGCCACTAAAAAGCGACCGTTAAACACCATTTTAAAAGATCCTAAAAGCATTTTTGCTCTCAGGGGTTGTGGCACTTTTAACTGCGATCGAGTTTCATCTGCACCTGGTGGGAGGAACGAGCGGCTGGAGACGCTCCCACACACGGCACGGCGCTCGTAAAAGTGGAGAATGGAAACCAATCAGATTTATTGGTTTCATTAAGGCGTGAGGTGTGTGTTCGACGTCAGGGTCTAGAACCTGAAGAGCTACGGGTCACGCTTTCAGATTTTGGCATGATCTCATCAATATGTGCATTACATTTCTGCACTTTATCCAAAGAGACTTGCATTGCATTCAAGAAACACATTGACATTCTAATCAGTTCTTGCTTTCCCTGGGAATCGAACCCATGACCTTGATGTTGCAAGCGCCGCTCTCGACACAGGAAAGCTATGCAGTAATATCACGTTGATCCTGTTCTCCAGAAACCGGATTGTGAGGATCCTTTCCATTGGTGGATGTTCTCTTGCTGAAGGTTTCAGAGTTGGGCTGAGATTTGCTGAGGTCAAGATCAACGTGACTGCAGGGAGGAGACATCGCCTCTCACTTACATCCCATAAAAATCATTTTTATTAGTACTTTTGGCCTTTATTAGCTCTATTTCAGAGTGCAGAGAAGAGTCAGAAAATGCCTTCTGTGGAAAGAGTCTGGAGTTTCTCAGAAACGGAGGGTCGCTTCAGCTCAAAGCTGAGGATGCTTCGCTACCGAACTCTGTATTACGGTTTTGGAGGGCTTCCATAGCAATAACAAAATATTAAAATGTTTGCTTTGTGCTACAGATTGCATCTCGAGGCCTAACGAGATTACGATCGATGATAAAACACGATGCACTCGAGTGAACTCTGTCTGTCGACTCGAGTGCAGTCGTGAGGAGCGGCCGCTCCACAAACACACTCCACGTTTGACTGGATTACATGAATGCTTCGATTGTTTGAGCTCACTGTACAAACAAAGGATCTGCTTGATGTAAGTCAATCAATGCTCCAATAAATCCAATCAAGCCAGCGGGAGATCTGTCTGTTTATTTGTTTAGGGCCGCTTGATTATGATTATTTAATTCTCTGGAAAAGAGCCACATCTGGATGTTTCCTGATGTCCACTAATCTGGACTGATGAGATTTATGAATATCAGTCCCGTCTCACAAACATAATCACGTTACGTCCTTTATCTGTGCATCTGGCATTTTTTTTATTTGAAATATCCCATGGATGTTTTTTTAAAGGTCAGGGACGTTTCATCAACTCGGGAAAGAAAGTTCTCGCATGAATTCAAAAGCATTACTTTAATTTGTGGAATGACTTCAGGAAATTACTTGTATAAACTCTTTATTTAGGGAACATTTCTGTCCTCTGGGATGAAAATAAATAAAATCATTCCAGAACAGATTATAATGGCTGTAAAAATTGCTTTATCATTTTTTCATCTTGGAAATGTTACATTTGCTCTACAATAGATTTATAAAATGTTTTAAAACCATTTTTTTTAAGAACTAGGAATGTCATATTTTAATTGAATGTGGTTTTGGGACACACTGTATTATTGGTTTATGTTTGCAATGACAGACAGTTGTGTGTGTGTGTGTGTGTGTGTGTGTGTCACTTCCCCAGGTGACATTTCATAAACAATTCGATAATTTCGTTAATTTCTACTGTTTTTCCTTGAAATGAATCGAGTGCAAAATATTGTCTGACGTTTGTCCAATTTTTTCTTTAAAACCATCACGCGTCATCATGAGAAACCCACACCGTCACATATATGACCTAAAAACACTTGATGTTTTAAAATACATGTTTTAATTTTCATACTTCCAACTACAGTGGTACCTCGAGATACGAAATTAATCCGTTCCGAGGCGGCCTTCGTATAATGAGTTTTTCGTATCTTGGAACACATTTTACATGTAAAATGGCTAATCCGTTCCAAGCCCTCCAAAAACACCCCATTAAATTTCATAATAAAGCTAAATTGACCTATAAACAATGAAATGACGTAAAATGTTGAAGCTTACCTTTCGAGTGAGGCTATCTCCGAAAGTGGCGGCAGAGGAGGAGGACAAACGGCAGAAAACGTACGTACACTTAACTTTACGAAAACACATAAAAAATGTAAAGTTTGGGGTGCGGAGTGGCTGAGCTAAAGCACGCCAGCACGTGCGTATAGAAGATGCATGATGGGAGGGTTAGAGAGAAGGATCTCATGGCTTGGCTAGCATCAGGAACCAATGGGAGAGCAGGAGGATGGTGGCGAGTCTACTATAACTAAGATGGCGACGTGCGGCGCGAGTTTCAAAATTGGGGCGAATCTCGGACTTTCAGAAACCTTTCGTATCTTGAAAACTTTTCGTATGTAGAGAAGTAAAATTTTTCATCTTTGCTTTCGTAACTTGGATTTTTCGTAAGTTGAGCCTTTCATATCTTGAGGTACTAGTGTAGATAGAAAATACAGTTGCTCAGGTGTGTGAGTGTGTGTGTGTGTGTGTTTGTGTGTCTGTGTGTCTGTGAGTGTATGTTTGTGAGTGTGTGTGTGTGTGTGAGTGAAACATGTTACTGTTGTTTCACAACATTCTAATGTAACATTCCCACAGTGTTTGAAGAATGATACAATGGAACGCTCCCTTAACATTCACATAACCAAGAACACAAACGTAAAACATTTTTCCTCAGACAACATTCAGAAATAAGGTTTCATAACTTAATTTGTGTTTGAAACTGAATTAGCTTCATAACTGATGAGTTTTGCAACATGAGCGCTGCTGTTTCCTTGTTTATCGCTGTGAAGCTGCTTTGAAACGGTCAGATCGCATGAAGCGCTGTTGAAGAGACCACGAGTCTGAGGTCAGCGGAGGGAGCGGGAGAACGCAGGCGCTGAGGTCAAGACGACCCGCAGAGCGTTCGGCCGCCGCGCTCTTGGCCTCCAACGATAATGATGTAATAGCGCAGACATCGACTTCTCTGCGATTGGCTCTCGTAACTCAGCCCGGCTCTTTGAAATGAAATGTGTGGCCTGCTGAATTAAAATGGCAGAGACGTCTTGTGTTTCCTGCAGCTCAAGCCTCTGAATCAATTTGCTTCTCAGCTATCAATCCATATCCTGACTGCTGCCGTACTCCAGTAAATACTCTCAGCAGGGCTGAAGGGAGCCGCACATCTCTCTCATGCTCAGAGCCCAGAGTTTTATCCAATTAATGTTCCTCACATGACTGTGAACGGGGTGAGCCTCTGGTTTTATCGTCCACCTGTTGATATAAGAATTCGTGTTTGCCTCCGCCTCGAGATCTTGAGCAAAACTCACCTGGCGCTGACGGGAGAGGCTTTCCCCGAGCGAACCGCAGGTGTAATCACGATCCCACCTCGTCCGAGGACTTTCACCCGCCGCTTTGGCACAAGCGCCGAAGAGGGTCACTGTTTAATAATGAACAGGTCGAGTCCTGTTGTAACGGATACATGCACCTGCTTTGTGCATCAGTCAATTACCTAATTAGAACGCTCCCTCCGGGGAAAGCTAATCCTCGCTCATAGACGCGGCTGGGCTGCTCTCCATGTGAACGGATGAAGCCGGCGGCTCCACGGACAAACAGCTACCTGTGTCCCCAACACCGCCTCGGCCACACTCAGCCGAGGGTTATGACAAACACAAGTCAGGGGATCGTGGCTTGGGAAAGCGGAGGATGACGGAGGAAGGCCGGGTCTTGAAAGCTTATTACCCGGAAGACAGATGCTCATGTTCGGCTTAATTGAAGTTGCTCGCACAAAGGTGCGTCTTATGTTTCCCAACTCTCATCCACCAGGTCTCAGGTCAGACTTTCTTCATGGATTGTACCTGGGATCGGATTTCAGCGGATCTGCTCGGAGGTTCCCAGGCAAGGACACTTAAAGCAATCATAGAGAGCTCAGCTGTGATTAAGCCGCTCACTTTTCCTCTCTCTCGGGACGGAAGAAGGATGGGGTTGTTGAGCTGGGCTGGGATGATCTCTCCTTGAGAGTCTTCATCTCCGTCCCTCCTCCGGCCGCCAAACCCTCGCTTCGCCTCACTGAAAAATCAATCCAAGCTTATCGATAATGACCTGCCGTAAATCAGAGGCTAAGACAGATGAAAAATACAGAGTGAACAAGAAATTGAATGGCAGGTCAAGGTTTGCATGTTCCTAAAAATCAATTTTCACACATTAGAGCTATTAGGTTATTGAGATTTAGATGACAGACGGCCGCTGTGGTCACAGGCTTACGAGAAGCGTCCAGGGAAGGCCTGCTGGACGGAGCCGGCGCTCGCACACACCCTGCCGCGGCTCGCTTCGGCCCATGGAAAGCCCTGAAAGTGCTTCTCCCGGAGCTGGAGCTGCTAATAAAGCTAATGCAGTGATCTGACGCAGAGCTATTAATGAGCCTGCTCTCCAACTGACGTTTCAGACACCCTAATGTTGGAGAAGCGTCTGCCCGACTGTGGCTTAATCCATCACAGGCCGCGCTAACCTGATTACGGCCTGACACTTTACTTCTCTGTGTGCACTCTGGAGCGGCGCAGGAGAGCGGAGCGCGGTGAGCGCGGGCATGGAGGCGGCACGGCTTTACAGCGGAAGCTGAGGTTCTCCCACTTTGATGTCCTCCTGCTTGCTCAGTCCATTTCACATGAAAAACGAGGTCAGAGTGTGTATTTGATGGAGCAATCAGTGTGTTCCTGAGCTTCAGGCCTCCTCAAACAGTCCCAGTTACCCCTCATCTGTTCCAGTGTTCCCATTCAGTTATAAAAACATTGCTTCTGAACGTACAGATTTTTTATCTTCTGGTTATGATCGTGTGTCAGTCCAAAAAATATATATTTTTGTTTCAATGAAATTATTGTACAATATTTCAGTTCGATGATGATTTTTATGTAATATTTAGTTTTTTTAGGGAATTTTATGAAACTAAATTCTATACTTCATTTTTTGAGCATGGACCTGAAAACTATGAGCACAGAGTAAAGACGCGTGGCATATTATTGCTGAAATGATGCATGTTTTAAAACAAGAACTTGGAAAAAAGTTATAAAATGTTACATTTATTGTTATGAAAAATGCTCAAAAGTACCATTTTCAATTTTTACATGAAATTAGTATTTTCCAAAACATGTTTTACTGGAAAAATGTTTGAAAAACCATCAAACTTTTTCGAGTAATATCCATGATTGTTTTTGTGTTCACACAGCAAGAGCCAAAACCTTTCGTACAACTCCAATGAAGTAAAAAATTAATAATAATAAAAAAAAAATTCAGTATAAAATCACCAAAATTTCACATTCCATTTTGCAAATGTTCTTAATAAAGTTATAAACATAAAAAAAATTGTCCGGTCAAAGATGCTGTGTTTAAAGCAACACTGAGCGAATCCCTGCGGCGCCGCTCCGGCCAAACGCACTCGCACAAGAATCCCTGCCGGCTCGTTGCATTTTTCATGAGCGAGAACAGCGTTCCGCATGCAGTATTCATGACTGAGCTGGGCGTATCACTGGATATCCCACAATGACACAACTAGCTGTGACCTTTGAACTCAGCACTGTGTACGGAAGCTCACATGGGTCAATGTTCCGCTCCTCTAAATCAGATAATGGACACATTTGATAGTGTTCAGTACTGATGAATGCATGATTCCTGTGTGTCTAACAGTAGAGAGCAGCGCTTGCAACATCAAGGTCATGGGTTCGATTCCTAGGGAAAGCAAGAAATGATTAGAATGTCAATGTGTTTCTTGAATTCTTGCAAGTCACTTTGGATAAACCTTGAGTTAATTGCTGATACACTGATAGAATAAACAGACCCAGATAACAGAGAACGTTCTCTCTTACGGTAAAGTTAATAGAACGTTCCTTCAATATTATCTGGTCTTTAATAATATTCTCAAAACATTGTTCAGTGAACTTTTTTTTTTTGTTGATCTAATGTTTTTTTTAAATGTTATTATTGTTTCAGAATGTTCAGAAAACATTCTAAAGTAACAATCCCATAATGTTTGAAGAATGATACAATGCAACGTTCCCTTAACGTTCACAACCAAGAAAAAACATATTAAAATATTTTAAAAACATTTAAAAATGCCTCATTTTCAGAAGTAATGTTTTCATAACTTAATTGAATGGCTCTTTATTATGTTGTTGTTCGCGGTGAGTCGACAGCAAACTCGACCCCAGGACATGGAATCGTTCATTCCTTCTCATTTCTGATCAACAATATTATAAAGTGATCATGTAGTATCATGTAATATCGCAAAACTCTTGAAACACTGAAAGCCTCAGGGATTAGAGTCTGATCACGACCCCGGACTGAAATTGCTTGAGCCAGAAATTTGTAAATCCATTTAAACGGCCAAAGCCATTGTCCTGCCAACGTGTAGCTGCAAAGAGTGGACGGTCAGCCAAAAGAGGTGTGTGTGTGTATGCGTGCGTGCGTGCGTGCGTGCGTGCGTGCGTGCGTGCGTGCGTGCGTGCGTGCGTGCGTGCGTGCGTGTGTGTGCGTGTGTGTTGTCCAGATGAGCACGGATTACTCGTGCATTGGTGTACCGTGTCTTCCTAAAGGGATTTGGGATGTTTAGTTCAGCGCAGTGACTCTGGTCAGGGCAGATCTGTTGACATGACCTCCTGTGCGTCTCCGAGGGTCCGTGTCCCGCCAGCGCCGGGTATCCCACTCACAGAGAGCAGATCCCACTCTGAGGAGGGAAACACACTGCGCTCTCAAGCGCTATAAGTGCCAGGGAGTCGTCTTACAAGAAACACTTATTGCGTTTAGTATTGAGCATGATGTTATGAAAAATTCATAGTGGGATTGTGCTGTTTGCATTGTCCTGAGAGTGTGTGTGTGTGTGTGTGTGTCTGAAAGTGAGAAATCTGGAAAAGATAAGGCCGGAGACAGTTCAGTAAACACACGTGATGGTATATCACGGCCGTTTCTCCTGTGCCGCTCTCGATGAATCAATGCTCACTTCCAGGCAGTGTATTGGGAATCGTTACGGAGCTGAACTCATGCCGATTCTCTCCTGCTCCTTAAACATATTGGCTGTGTTATTGGCAAAGCAATAGTATTAAAATACAGCCAAAAGTGCAGCAACAATACAGCAGAAAGCCGAGCGCTGACCGCAACAACACGGCATAATGTTTATGTCCAGTGGAAGCCGGCGGAGTCGCGTCGAGTCTCTCTCTCATTTCTGTCTTTGCTCTGAGTTTTTCACGGATGGAAGTGTGTAAACCAGCACACAGGCCTCTTTGAAAGCACAGCAACATACAGTCCATGATGATTTATGGATCAGATGGATTTATTACTGGAATTGACCAGCTATTGGGTGAATGAGTGTGTGCAAACTTCATCACAGGTTTACTGAGTTGGTGTTTAAAGATGTTTAGAATGACACACACTTCAATTTCAGATGTTTCCTAAAGGCTTTATCATGTCATGATGACGTTTCTCTCACTTTCGCTCTGTTTGTGAAGTTACTTTTGCATCTTGCAGGTGTTTTTGAGGAAAATATGGAAAGTGAGCGGCCAGAATTACAAAACACTAACAGGCTGATCATCATTTATTCAACGGCCACCTAATAAATAAACAACTATTTAGTTTTTTCTGAAACATTTTAGTTGGACGTTTTTTACTTGCTTCAAAACGTTCAGAGAACGTTTAAAAATTCTGTTCACATAATGTTTGAAGAATGAAACCGTGTAACGTTTCCCATAACAAAGAGTTTTTTTTAGCATTTCCAATTTTGAGTGTTCGGAAATAATGTTTTCATGACATAATGTGAACGTTAGTTTGTTAGCCGGGATATTGTACCTTGTTCTCGATTTAATTAACTGATCACTCACGTCTATTAGTAAACTCTATCATTATGACTGAACTCATTTTACTTTTCACATTATAAGTGTACCTGAATGTGAAAAATGAAAATATAAATGTTGTCCGAGTATGGATGAGATTTCATAAGTGTTTCTGCGGAGCTGCAGCTTCAGGCCTTCGTCCAAATGCACTGGTGCCTTTAAATAATTAACTCTGCTTAATTTCTGCTGCCCTATTTGTTTACCTCCGGCACATTCAATATTGAAGACGCTCACGCTGATGTTCGAGATGAGTGCTGTGAGCGAGACCTCCGCTCTCCAGAGACACGCTCCAAACCTCTGGAATTTCTGGAGAACACAGGAATCAGTCGGATGTGAAACGTGATGGAAGGAAAATAAATATCACTGCTGTTTTTACTTGATGAACAACACATCAAATCAAAAGCACTGATTCAAAAGACCAGATTCTGTCTGATTAAAACCACAGAAATCCACTCACAGCAAACATGATATCAGAGCGATATCATTCTACACAAGAACAAAAGCCAAATGAACTCTGAAACGAGTTTGTTTCGGCAGACGGACAGCATTTCTAACCGCTGTAATCACATCACTAACACATAACCTGACTTTACTGAATAATTCATGCAAGTTCCTTAACAAGTTTCACATTTCTGACTATTAAAGTCAACGTGAAACTGGATTTTAAACTGATACAGTAAAAACAAATAGGAAGGACGTAGGATCAACTGGATGTTGAAAACTGTTTCTATATTGCAGGATATTGAAAAATATGACACATGACGACGTTTCCCAAGTCATTTTAGAGTAGGAGGAAGTTCCAACCTTAAACTCATTATGAAAGGGAAGTTGCACTCGTCTTTTCTCCTCTATCGTTCTGCATATGGAGGGAATCGCTTCAGGAACAAGAACAAATGTGGGCGGGGCTTGATTGTGATTGGATGGTTGTGGTTTGCTATTGGTGGATCGCGTGATTGACAGGTTGTTGCCCCGCCCTCATCATCAGAGAACATGCTCTTATTCTCACTCAACATTATTAACACAATCATGATGATCAGCCATAAATACTGCAATCTAAAGAAATTGATTTCATGGTGATATTAATACTAATGATAGTTGACTAATGACCCTAATGACTAATTGATACTAATACAGTCCGATTTGAATTCCTATTTTTATGTTTTTAGTTTGCATTGTAACTCTCTGTTAAAATCAGTTTAATCACCGCAGCAGCATGTATGAAAAAGGCTTGTTTTATTCCACAGCTCTTCCATCAGTCAAACAGCATCCCGTCAGTGTTGCGGCGTGTGTCGGCTGACGGCCTCGGCTCTGGAGCGACACACAGCTGGCAGCCCCATGTGCTAAAAGACTCGGGCAGCGGCCCTGTCAATGCCACACCACCAGCTCGCATGTCTTCTGTCAATCTCCCTGGACGTGTCTCTGTGTCCGCGGAGGGCTGAGGACGTGACAGAAGCTCCAGCGACAGATGCGTGGCTGTCACATCACCTCACACACCCGCCCTGTAATCAAAGAGCGTTCAGAAAGTTTAACACAAGCCAGCATGTGTGAAAACGCTCCGTCCTGACGGCCTCTCGCCCGCGGGCCAAGGTGGAGAGGACGAGCAGATCAAGCAGGAGTTATTCGACACCAACACTGTGTGCCATGAGAGATTCCCTTCAAAATCCAACTCTCCATATATTTCATGATCTGGGAAATTCTCAGCTAAACTAATATGTTCTGAGAACATTTTGCTAACTTCCCCATTAAGTTATAAAGTCCCATACATTATTTCTGAATGTTCTCTGAACGTTTATAATACCCTCGATTTGTGAACGTTAAGGAAACGTTACATTGTATCATTCTTCAAACATTGTGGGAACGTTACTTTTGAATGTTCTATGAGCATTCAAGTAGCAACATTTAAAAAAAGTTAGACAAACATTCAAATAAAACATTTCATTAAATAATAATAAAAATAATATTTATATATATATTTTTTAGATACTGTAAAGATGTTTGTATAGATGTTTTGAGAATATTAAAGATCAGGTGACTCTGAACAAACTTTCAATTAAATGTCAATGGAAGAAAGTCTGTTCCTAACTTATCAAAATTAATCAAATTTAATAAAAACTTCATAAAATTAGCAAAATATTTACCTTTATTTTGATGGTCCCTTAAACATTCTTCTAACTGCAAGTAACTTTACAACTACATGTCATGTAACTCTCATTAGAGTATCAGTCGACTATAGTTTGGGGTTTGGGTTAGTAGAATCAGTTGATGTTTGTCAAAGTTGCTTATAGTCAGCTAATACTCTAATGAGAGTTAGTTGACATGTTGCAAAGTTACTTATAGTTAGTAAAGTGGACCATCAAAAAAACGTGTTACCCCTATATTTGTTAGCTGGGAAACAGGCAAGTAATTCAATTCTACAAACTTTTTTTCCCATAAGCAGATGAACAGAAAGCAGAATTTGTGCACTCATAGCTCTTATGAGCATGTTCTGGTGCGCCAGTCTCTGGAGTGCCCGTCCTACCCGTCCTGCCCGTCGCATGTGATGCGCTCTGAGTGGATGTCGTGTCTGTCGGGGATCTGCTTGTACATGTTCTCCTCTGAGACCCGCAAAGAGCCCCTTTGCCACGACTCCATCGCCTAATCGCCGTTGCCTCGTCTCACCCGCTCCTCTTGCCATCTTTTATTCATCGCTAGCAGGGCTGCACTCTGATTTACCTTGAATTTGTACAAAATCAAGGCCCAGTAAAGCCCAAAACCAAAGAAACGGCACTAAGAAAACAAGCATAAACAATTTCACACTGTTTGCCTGGAGACAAAAACATGCTCTGAGAACGTTTTGCTATTGGGTTCAGAAAGCGTTGTTTTTGGATGTCCTCTGAACGTTCAAAACGGCCAGTATTTCTTTTATTTTAAAATGTTTTTTTCTTTGTTATATGAACATAAATGGAATCTTCCATTGTGTCATTCTGCAGACATTATGGGAGCGTTACATTGTATCGTTCTGCAAACGTTACAGGAGTGCTACATTGTATCGTTCTGCAAACATTATGGGAACGTTACATTGTGTCATTCTGCAAACATTATGGTAACATTATATTGTGTCATTCTTCAAACATTATGGGAGCGTTACATTGTATCGTTCTGCAAACATTATGGGAACGTTACATTGTGTCATTCTCCAAACATTATGGGAGCGTTACATTGTATCGTTCTGCAAACGTTACAGGAGCGCTACATTGTATCATTCTGCAAACATTATGGGAACGTTACATTGTCATTCTCCAAACATTATGGAAACGTTACATTGTGTCATTCTCCAAACATTATGGGAACCTTACATTGTATCATTCTCCAAACGTTACGGGAACGTTACATTGTATTGTTCTGCAAACGTTACAGGAGTGCTACATTGTATCGTTCTGCAAACATTATGGGAACGTTACATTGTGTCATTCTGCAAACATTATGGGAGCGTTACATTGTATCATTCTCCAAACGTTATGGGAACGTTACATTGTGTCATTCTGCAAACATTATGGGAGCGTTACATTGTATCATTCTCCAAACGTTATGGGAACGTTACATTGTGTCATTCTGTAAACATTATGGGAACGTTACATTGTGTCATTCTGCAAACGTTATGTTCTGCAAACATTACGGGACCGTTACATTGTATCGTTCTGCAAACATTATGGGAATGTTACATTGTGTCACTCTTCAAACATTATGGGAACATTCTGAATGTTTCTGAACCTTATGATACAATAGTCACATTTAAAAAATGTTTTCCCATGGAGCATAAACAGAGGAATTTTGCACATCTGAAGAATGCGATTCAAGAGCTGGACGGATGTTGTGATAGTCAGATGTCTCAGATGTGCTTCCTGTGAACTCTCGCTGTGGTTTAGTCTCTGAGACGGCTAGGGTTAGGGCTACTCCATTAATGTGCGAAAACACAGTCAGTTGAGCAGAGCGACGTCCATCTTTAACCTGCGCATGCAAATGTAGGTCAGGCTGATGTCAGAGCGCTGCTGCGGGCTGACAGCTCCTCCGTGAGCACTAATGAGGGTCCGTCACCCTCCCCACGCGCTCTTCACAGCAGGAACCGTCAAAGAGACGACAAGACTCACAACAGCGCATCCCCGTCCGGATGCGTGTCGACAGCCGCACAAACCACAAGCCTGATGGGTAATGTACCAGCAAAACACATTAGTGCACTGGTTAAACTACCAATGCGTCCCACCGCACAAGGGTTTTCACTCTCAGTGATTTGTACGGTTGGCATGGAAATCTAGTTTGAGCCCTAAGCACGGGTTTCCATCTGACGCATGTTTCTGAGCCTTGAATCGGACGGATGCCACCGGACGGAGCTGGAGCGAAACGGGCTCATCAGCAGTTCGGTCAGAGAGAGCCCGTCCTCAGCACTTTCTCTCGGTCAGTCCGCATCATCCTCACGCTCGCATCTGATTGGCTGCTGGCTGGACGGAGACGGTTGCTGGTCAAGCCGCTGAAGGGTTTCGACTCGTCAAGAGAAGCTGCTTTTCCCATTTCTCACAGAGAACTGTGAAAATATTAAATTGATTCAAAATATTAATAGTAGTATCAATGATACTAAATATCCACGTTTTGACCCGTTTTGTGGGATTTCCTTCTACCAAACAAGTTTCAAACCTTAATTAATGAATTATCAGTTAATCACATGAATCATCGTCAGCATCAGGCGTCTGTGTTGAGTGACCTGCCACTTATCGATACGAGGATACGTGTATCTTCATCTTCTGTTTCGCATTGATTGTTGTGGAAGGAAAGGTAACGCTCCTCGCGACAGAGGCGCTGTCAAAAGTTCTGTTTGCGCTGGGCTTAGATTTCAGCCGGATAAAGGCAGAGATGGAGCGCGGCCAAACATATGTTCAGAAGAACGGGAACAAAAGCAATGACACGTTAGCCTTTTCACGGAGATGACCTTTGTGAGCTCCGCCTGCCGCTGATGTCCTTTTGTATGCCAGCCGCCTCGGGCCCGACTCAGGCCAGCGCTAGAATTTCTCCTCGTCTGCCCAAATCTCCCTTGACTAAATGTCAGGATTACACATTTCTGTGCTCACACTGAAGACTTTAATTAGCATTAGTGTGTGTGTGTGTGTGTGTGTGTGTGTGTGACTGTTACTCTGTTTACTTCGTCTCACTGAGACTCATGCAGAAGCAGATGAACAGCGAATCTTATTTCTCATCATTCGAGCTGAAACCAGCATTTCTCACAGTCTCAGTGGCTTCAGAACGTGGAAACTTTGCATTATGTTCTGCATGAGTTACCAGAAGAAAACATTGCTCTTTCTTTTTTCATTGTCAAGTCATCGTAATTTCAACAGCGCTTTTCCAACACAGATGGTTTTAAAGCAGCTTTACAGTGAGAACAGGAGCTCCAGAAGAAAGACATTATGCAGCTTCAGTGAGTTTTGTTTAGTAAGTTAGTACAGCTCAGTAAGTTTTCAATGGCAGGATAGCAAGAATTCAATGAGAAAGGATTGAGTTTGCTTTGAGATCTTTGGCATTTTATTGCAGAATTTCGTTTGTCTGAGATGTTTCTTCTGAAAGTCATCTGAGAAACATCTGAGATCTCATTCAGGACGTTTCTGACCTATCATTCGGAAAGTGAGGATGTTCTGAGGAGATTTGCTATTGTTGTTCATTTATCCTCAACTGTGACGGTTTTTAGTGTTGATGGAAAAGCGACTGAAGTCAAATTATATTTGAGCAAAATTACGCAGATGAATGAGACGGACATTAGTGACACTAAACCACTGTAAAAACAGCTGGAATGACATCAATCGGTGGAAGTATTGTTTATTGTGATTATTAATATTAAACAATTCATTGTTTTATACAAGGAATAATCTAAATGTTTTTTAACTTGTTTTAAAGCATTCATGTATATTCAAATATTTTGAGAGCGTCTTGATTTGGTCATTTGCGGTGCTGATTGGTGGAATTTTCTGCACAGCATTGTGGGTAAGGCAGTTTTTCCGACATGAATTTTGCTGTTAAACAATCATTTAAAACCTTGAAAGTTGTAAGTTGATGGTTTCAGCAGAATCAACTAACGACCTCGTAGAGATAATGAATGTTTACTTCCAGAACTCGACTGCAAACCACAGCCATCAATTCTATTCAATCACATATACGTCACGACAGGGACAAAAAGACGAAGAAATGCGCGTGAATTCTGTGGTAAAATCCCTGTAACACAGAGCCTCAGGTTGATTTGTTTTCAAATGTGTCAAAGTTCTCTTGTCACACACAGATCCAGCAGCAAAGAAGTGTGGGATCACACACACACACACACACACATCTAATAAGATTCAGCCGTTCCTTCACGTCAGCCAGGAGAGGCGGCTGGACGCGAGTGTCGTCTCTGGCAGTCGCTGGTTCTGCGCTGGTCTCCTCACTCCAGGCGAGCCTCTAATAGACGGCCGCGTCCGCTCTAATTAAAGCGAGTGGCGGGGCGCGGGCATAACGAGCTGATGAATAATTAGAATTTGAGGAAAATTGTGCAGCCGGGGTGGCAAATCTGGAGGGACAAGTGCTGAAAACAAGGCGTGCAGCATTAAGAGTACAGTCAGTCAAATCTGTGCGCCGGCCGCGGGCGTTAACACTAGGCCTGTGTGAAAAGAAAAAACGCAGTACTGGTGGCGAGGCTGAGACCTCACGACTCCTGAGGGAAGACGCGGCAGAAATACATCATAACGCCAAACACGGAGATTCATGCTAATCTCGCCAGTTTCGCCAGACAAAAGGAGGGTCGTGTGCCGACGGGCATCATGGGACGGGTGGGCGCAGATCAGCGTGCCACATGACTTTATAATGATGGCAACTTTCGAATATTATCCTAATACTGTACAATTATCCATATATTATGAGCAAAAGCTGTAATCGCTGCTGAACGTGTCTGAATACGTCGTTGACTAACCAAATGACATGTACTAAATTACATCTGGCTGATAACTGTAACATTGAGTGTGTGTGAAAGCGCGGTGCAGATAAACGTGAATTGGTTGCAATGGCGTTTCACCGAACTACTGTTCACTATTAAACTCTGTTGTTGATGGATGATGATCACGGCTTGCACTGTGTGAGAGACACAGGACGAGAAGAGACCAGCGGCGTCTGAACGAGCGCACGGTCTTTAATTAGTGCCGGCCTTCCCGAGTCAGCAAGGTTGTTCACGACCCTGGGTGGTTTCACACACTGCTGCTTTTGCTCTTTTCTCTGCCAGCTGCGGCACGCTGTCAGGGCGAGTGGCAAAACATCTCACATCAGCCGCTCACGACGTGTCGTCTAAACGCGTGTTGTGGCGTCTTAAAAACGATGCGTGAGTGCGATGAAACTTCACTGTACTTTGATGCGCCGTTGTTGTTCTCTTCAGGCCGCTGTTCCCCGTCCGGTTTGGTCGTCTCCATTATATTGCCATTAAACAATCGCAACTAAAAAATAATAGGCAATATTCGTGCAACGTGGAGCAGAAAACCGGAGCAGACAACCTTCCTCTCTTCCCAACTCGTCTAAACCTAATGCTGCATTTTGATAAGCATCAGCAACATACGCTCGTTAAATCACCTATTAGAAGATGACGCAGATGATGTTCTTAATAAAGATGTGCCTCTTTAGCTTCCGTGCGCGGCGCGTTACTCTCATGCCGTCCTCGTGTCACGCTTCATGTGTTGCGAGCGGGAGATGTTTCGCTGTGCTCGTGGTCGAAGGGTAAGAAGCGAAGCCCTGGGCCATCGCGGGACGCCGAGCCTTGGCATTTATGCTGATGAGTCCTGATCACAGACTCTAGTCATTAAACTAATAAGACTGTATTCAAATTAGCCAGGGCCGCGCTCCCTCTTTCCACTGAAACACATGGCCGCATATTTGAGTCCGAAATCTTCTGCTTTATTCTGTTAACAACAGAACTAATTAGATGAGGCGCTCCTTTCTAATGAAAGATTATTTATCCTCCGTCAAGCGGAAAAATCTGCTCCTCCTGCCTTTTCCCCCATAACCTTTTTGCTCAAATTGCTGTTATTGTATGACAGTTTAATATGGATTTCACTTGGTGGACGCTGGAAAAAAGATGAAATCCGTCTGCACATAATCATTAATTATGCTTTTAATGCATTTCAGTTCTTGAGTTTTTCTTGCAACCTATTTATTCTGCGAACAGCAGCTGCCGTTCATTATTAGTCCTCAGTGCTTATTTCTGTGAATGCACAGTAACAATAAAGAGGTTTAAAAGAGCAGATATTGTGGGTTTCTCTGCACTGACGCTATCAAAGCTTGAGCTGAATATTGTCTGCTGCTTTAAAGCTGAAATTGAACGCTTTGTAACGCATAAAGCGCTGTAGAAAGACACAAAAACACAGTCATCCTTCAAGCTGGCGGAGCTCACGGAGTCTGGCGTTGGTTTGACTGTAGGTACGAGAGAGGAAAGGTCCCTGTGGTCTTTCTCCATGAACAGTGATTATGGCAGACGTTACCCCGAGCGCACGCGGCCGGCGGATCATGTAAATGGCAGAGTCTCGTGGCTTTAGCGTGGAGTTGATCCAGTAAATAGTGTGTCGCAGCTCGCGGACTGACGCGGCTCCCCAGGCTAGAATGTGATTTTGTGGCTTGACATTAAACCTTCCGGCCTGGAGCCGGGCCGCGGCGGTGGGGCCACTCCAGCCCTCCTGACCTTGCGTCCCGCTCGTGCCCACTGGCTGCACGTGGACGGGGGTCGTGACCCTTGTGGAGAGCGGCGGCGCTGGATGCTAACGTACCCTGACGAGAGGTTATTGGAAACATATTCTTGAGGCCTTCGCCATTTACTGCCTCCGTGGGACGAGAGCTTCCCTGAGGAACGAGAGGGGGATCCGCACACCTGCGGTCAAACGCCTGCATCGTGAGAGCAACTTACACTAATATTCTTAACTTACACTAATATTCAACACTTTTCTTGTCTTATTTTAGTTTGATGTTGCTGTTAGATCAGGTAAAGCTGCAGTTCTTCTTCTCTATCAGATTCAGTGTTTCTGAACTCCTGAAACGCCTCCAAGTCAAGTCAAGTCAAGTCACCTTTATTTATATAGCGCTTTTTACAGTGTAGATTGTTTCAAAGCAGCTTTACAGTGGTCACAGAAAAGACAATATAAACAAAATTTGTTTGGCTGAACAGCAGCTCCAAAAGAGCAGGTGAATCAATACAATTGATGAATTTTAAGTGTTAAGTTTCCCCAACTGAGCAAGCCATAGGCGACAGCGGCAAGGAACCAAAACTCCGGCAGGTGACGTAACGAATGAAGAATAGAATGGAGAAAAAACCTTGGGAGAAACCAGACTCAGTCGGGGGACCAGTTCTCCTCTGGCCAAAGCCAAACAGTACATGATTATTATATTGACAACAATTCAAGTCCAATATGAAGTCCAATTTGGTCCGGTTGGAGATGGGTTCATGATCGTCACAGGGGAGGGTCTAGTAGAGTCACGATCTCCGCAGACACTTCAGGGCAGTGCTGTGCTCGTGTGTGTGTGTGTGTGTGTTGTGCTCGTGTCCAGGTCCTTCATCTGATCTGGATACGGCCCGGATCCGGCTGACCACGGTAACCTCGGAATAAACAGAGAACAATATCAGCGTAGATGCCATTCTTCTTCTGATGTATCGAGTACATCAGGTGTTATGGGAATGTTCTCGGTTCCGGCTTATCTAAATTATGCAGCCTAACAATCATTTTACATGATTTGGATTAAAATGTATGTATAAAATGTAGAATCCGCCTCCACTGATTCTTGAGTTTCTTCCAGGAACAAACACTCACAATTTTCCTCATTATCATAATTAATGCGCAAAATAAAGGGGCGGGGCTTGAGTGAGTGAGTCGTGTGTGGAAACTGGTGGTTATGGGAAGGGGCGGGACATTTCCCAAACACACTGGAAGCTCTCGACCAATCACAACACACCGATCCAGTCGACCAATCAGAGCACAGTGTGCTTTCAGGAGGAGGAGCTTCATAGAGACAGGAACTAAACAGAGCGTTTCTGACAGATTGGGAAGAGATGAATATGGGTAAAATAACCAACATTCAAGCAGGAAAACCTGATCTAGTGAAAAGAAACAACAAGAGTGTGTGAAAGGGCAGAATGTGGGTTAATATGGGATGTGTGGCGTAGACAGAATGTGCGACGCAGCTGGATTTAATAAATCAAACAGTGAAATTTACCGTCCCTCAGCTTGAGTTTCTCCGGTTCAGAACTGCATGCAGATATTTCTCTGAGGGTCACTGTGAGAGCGAGAAAGAGGATGTTTGAGATACTTACGTTTTTGCATGTTTAATGACTCTCATGACAGATAAATAAACGCATCTGTGGAGAACTTTATGCTAACAACGTCCATATAAGGAGGAAGGCCTTAAATGATTGCATAATACTTTTGTTTAATGGGTTAAATATTTTTAACCCATATCTATTGATAAAGAATCTGTATGAGATGCTTAATTCATAACATTTAATCAGTACAATAAAATTAAGTTAAACCAAAATTAATTAACCAAGCCTTTAAGTGTCCATACAGAGCCCTTTCTTCTACGAGTGTGTGATTTGTTGATCCTGAAGATGCTTTGGTGAAGTGACGTCAAACTCTAATGTGCTTAACAAACCTGAACTCCTTCATATCTGTGCAGGAACAGAAGCACAACCGTCAGACTCGGACTGAAGCTGGCAATGGAGGCTTTTGGGAGACGCGTGGCTTGAGTGTTTGCCGTGTTGTCGTGGCGTCTGAGGATGAAGGGAAATGTGTGTGTTTGGTAATAAACGCCTGAGGAGCAGCTCATGACCTGAGCTTTATAAACTCACAGTTTCATTCTTCTGAAGTTCAATCGTTCGGAGCAAGAGGGCTTCCTCTCCGTCTCTGGAAGCGTTACACGTTCGGGTAAATGGACTGGATCCAGCAGGTTAACTGACATGTGCTTGCCGTCGCAGCACAGACGTGTTCAACTGCTCACAGATGTGTGTTTCGCTAACAAACAGCAGCCGCACGCTGCTTTTGATAAAGCCAGTGGTCAGTTTCAATCTGCGTCTCAGGAGACCCACATATCCTCTCAAATGATGTGTGAGAAAAGACTTCCACATGTTTCTTTTGTCACATTGAAGTGTCGTTTTCTCTATGTGGCGCTATATTAATCTCAAAGCCCTGTCGTCATGAACTGCACCTCCAACACAAAGAAGCTGCTCTTTTCCACACAAGTGCAGATATTAGTTAGTTCTTATGTGTCATGATATGGCAGGTCTGCAAACACACAACTGCAAATGAGATTTGAGCATCCTTGGCAACAAATATTTCTGCAAAACCCAAAACATAAAAATAATTTACTTCAGTTTCCAGCGCAAATCAGTTATATAATGTCAAACTGATTATGATTATACTGTCAATTATATAACCTGAAATTATACGATTGCTTCAGAAAGCAGTGTCTCACTCTTGCTTTTGTTTACGCTATCGGTAAATTTCAGTATGCGTGATATTTTATATCCAAACATACAATAACCAAAGTAGTAAGATGTTGCCAGATTCGTGTTCATCTTGTTCAGTTTAAACTCGACACGCTTTCAGCACCGCTGGAGAATTCATCTCGAAAGAGTCTTTAAATATCGGGAGTTTTCCCGGTGCGTCTGGGTTGGATCTGAGCGACACGTCGAACAGAGATTTTCAGGGAATAATGTCTTAAATTTGTATGAACTTCCAACTAACACATTTCTTCTAAGAATATTTTGCTAAAGTTATGAAAAAGTTATTTCTGAATGTTCTCTCAACATTTAAAAACATGAATGTTAAGGGAACGTTACATTGTATCATTGATCAAACATTATGTGAATGTTACTTTAGAATGTTCTCTGAAGGTTCTGATACAATAAGAAACAACAACAACACTCCATGAGCGATGTATAAATATCATGTTTTGAGAACATTATTAAAGACCAGAAAACATTGAATGAACATTCTATTAACGTTACCGGAAGAACGTTTGCTCATGACTTCCTGAAGTCCACGAGTCTCAGACGTGTGTGTCCCTCTGAGAGCGAGGGATTCAACACAAAAACACGGCAACATTCACAGCCCAAATATCTGCTGAAGGCAGATCGTTTCCTCGAGCTGAACGGGAGCTTTGGCGGCAGACTCTGAAGACGAAGGCCGACTCTCGCACACTTGTCGCAATCTGTCAATATTTTCAACATCTACCTCTCGCTCATCTGTTATTGTGGCCGTTTTGCGTGTTTGTGTGCACCTATTGATTGACAGCTGGCTCCAGAGCCACTCAGGCCTCTTAAAATACCAGAGCGGAGCTTCAGGTTTCCCCCGCAGGCCCCGGGCCCCTATTGTCCGTGTGAGCGCGGCCCCGCCTCTCTGTGCTGCAGTCTGACAGCACGTCACCCTCAGATGCTCGCTCTTATTTGAGGGATATTTGCATCCGGATCACGTTTGATGTGTGACGTCTCCATGACTTGACAAGCTGCTTCTGTTCAAGAAACACACACACTTCTAATCCTCACCTTATCAGAATCATGCTCTGTTTTAGATTGCACTTCACTCACTGGATTTGGGTAGAATTAGGGTTAAAGTGCAACTTTAGAAATCTGAAACATTTATTTTTAGTGAACTCAGTGTTTCACCTAATCTGTTCGTTCAGAGGTTTATTTTTAAGTGAAAAAGGTTAGGGTTTTAACTCTAACCCTGAAAACAACGCATTGGAAAGTTTGTGGTGTTGCATTTCAAAATCTTTTGTTGCATGTTTGCTTTTACAATATTAAACTTAATTTAAAGTCTATTCATGACTTTTTCGACATGTCAGAGAATAAACTGACATTAAAATAAATGGCTTACTGTTAAAAAGTGTGGGCATGTTACATGTTACGTTACATTATATCATTCTTAAAATGTTTTGGGAACGTTACATTGCATCATTCTCCAAACATTACATTACACAACGTTACGTTGTAAAACAGTGTAATATTATATCAGTGTAAAACAGCTGTTTTCTATGTGAATATATAGTAAAGTGACATTTATTACTGTGATTAAAGCTGAATTTATTAGATGATAAACACAGTAAAACAGTGTAATATTATATCAGTGTAAAACAGCTGTTTTCTATGTGAATATATAGTAAAGTGTCATTTATTCCTGTGATTAAAGCTGAATTTATTAGATGATAAATACAGTAAAACTGTAATATTATATCAGTGTAAAACAGCTGTTTTCTATGTGAATATATAGTAAAGTGTCATTTATTCCTGTGATTAAAGCTGAATTTATTAGATGATAAATACAGTAAAACAGTGTAATATTATATCAGTGTAAAACAGCTGTTTTCTATGTGAATATATAGTAAAGTGTCATTTATTCCTGTGATTAAAGCTGAATTTATTAGATGATAAATACAGTAAAACAGTGTAATATTATATCAGTGTAAAACAGCTGTTTTCTATGTGAATATATAGTAAAGTGTCATTTATTCCTGTGATTAAAGCTGAATTTATTAGATGATAAATACAGTAAAACAGTGTAATATTATATCAGTGTAAAACAGCTGTTTTCTATGTGAATATATAGTAAAGTGTCATTTATTCCTGTGATTAAAGCTGAATTTATTAGATGATAAATACAGTAAAACAGTGTAATATTATATCAGTGTAAAACAGCTGTTTTCTATGTGAATATATAGTAAAGTGACATTTATTACTGTGATTAAAGCTGAATTTATTAGATGATAAACACAGTAAAACAGTGTAATATTATATCAGTGTAAAACAGCTGTTTTCTATGTGAATATATAGTAAAGTGTCATTTATTCCTGTGATTAAAGCTGAATTTATTAGATGATAAATACAGTAAAACTGTAATATTATATCAGTGTAAAACAGCTGTTTTCTATGTGAATATATAGTAAAGTGTCATTTATTCCTGTGATTAAAGCTGAATTTATTAGATGATAAATACAGTAAAACAGTGTAATATTATATCAGTGTAAAACAGCTGTTTTCTATGTGAATATATAGTAAAGTGTCATTTATTCCTGTGATTAAAGCTGAATTTATTAGATGATAAATACAGTAAAACAGTGTAATATTATATCAGTGTAAAACAGCTGTTTTCTATGTGAATATATAGTAAAGTGTCATTTATTCCTGTGATTAAAGCTGAATTTATTAGATGATAAATACAGTAAAACAGTGTAATATTATATCAGTGTAAAACAGCTGTTTTCTATGTGAATATATAGTAAAGTGTCATTTATTCCTGTGATTAAAGCTGAATTTATTAGATGATAAATACAGTAAAACAGTGTAATATTATATCAGTGTAAAACAGCTGTTTTCTATGTGAATATATAGTAAAGTGTCATTTATTCCTGTGATTAAAGCTGAATTTATTAGATGATAAACACAGTAAAACAGTGTAATATTATATCAGTGTAAAACAGCTGTTTTCTATGTGAATATATAGTAAAGTGTCATTTATTCCTGTGATTAAAGCTGAATTTATTAGATGATAAATACAGTAAAACAGTGTAATATTATATCAGTGTAAAACAGCTGTTTTCTATGTGAATATATAGTAAAGTGTCATTTATTCCTGTGATTAAAGCTGAATTTATTAGATGATAAATACAGTAAAACAGTGTAATATTATATCAGTGTAAAACATCTTCAGTGTCACATGATGCTTCAGAAATCATTCTAATATAAAGATTTGATGCTTAACAAACATTTATGATTATTATAATCAATGTTCATATTTCTGTGGAAACCAAGAGAGGTTTTATTTTTCAGGATTCTTTATTGATAAAAAGTTCAAATGAACCGCATTTATTTGAAATAGAATCTTTTGTAACATTATAATTGTCTTCAATGTCACTTTTAGATCAATTTAATGGGTCCTTGACGAATAAAAGCATCCATTTATTTTTTGAACAGTTGTTTTATTGTAGTGTGCCGTGAACTCTTCGCTCGTACGTGTGTGTGAAGGACGCCGCATTGCTTTTGTTCCGGCTTGCTGTTCCCGACTCATCTACAGAAAGCCAGTAATGAAATTTAGTTCAATCCCGGTCATCAGACCCTCGGGTTAGAGGTCAACTTGAGCGCGGGGTCAGCCGTGTAACCCGCCCCGCTCAGAATTAAAAGGGAAAGCCCACTTTTGTCATGAGGTCAAGGGGGTCATGAGGTCAGTGTCGCTGGGACGGCCCGGATCACTCAAGTGCTATAAATTATGTACCAAATCAGAGCCAGAGGAAAATTAGCGTCTCTTCCTGAGCGGGGGTCGCTCCAGGGGCCACGGCAACATTATTCCACGACCTTAATCGAGAGTAAAGGAAGTGGCCGGTCGTGTGCGCGCACCTCTGGGGTCAGGGGACACAACAGACACCTGTGAGTGTGTGTCAAACACAGCACTGGCATGAGGACACACACGCAGAAGAGCTGATCTAATGCCGTCGCTCACAGGACTATTAGAGTGAATGTGTAATGAAAACACTTTCTGGTTCGGACGGCAAATGTCAGGATGAAACAAAGTTCTTGCTTTCCGTGGGAATCATGACCTTGATGTTGCAAGCGCCGCTCTCTACTGTGAGCATTTTTCTTTTTGTGCTTCATTGCAGCAACAAAGTGTCATAAAAAAGCTTGAGTGCGTCAGATGATGTTCTCGTTGATTCACGTCATCCTTATTTCCCCGTTCCAGAGTTCACCTGCAAGCGTCTTCCGACAGGCGACTGATTCTAAAGCGCATTATGTGAGGAACGGGGATGTTTGCTTTCCCTCGGCGTCTCGTTGCACAGGTGTGCTGAATCAGTGCTGATCTGAATCACTCTGAACGCTGTCACTGCCCAAGCAAAGTTTAATGACGGCTATAAACGCTTTATGGTTCGTCCCGTCCCTTCAGCTGATGCCTATCACTGCTCTTTATCAATCAAACGTCTCTGACTTAGTGAATTTGGCCCGAAGAGGCATCCAAGACTTGTGCTTTAATGACCGGCTGAATGCTGACTTTGAAAAGCACAGCATTGTGGGAATTTCCTGCTGCATCACAGGTATTCCAGAGTGTGTTTGTGGTGTTTGTTGTGTAGGAACCGCAGGACGGGTGCGGCGCGATAAGCCGCAGACGGGTGACAGGAGGTGTGCGGAGCGGCTGGAGACAGCCTTATCTGTGGGCGGAGGAGACGCCTCGCGCTTCCTCACGCGAGTGAGACGTGGCCGATCACCTGCGCCGCCTTTCCTGCTCGCCTCCGTGATGCTCGTGTGCTCGAGAAAGGGAAATCTGGGGTTCCTGAAAAGCACACGGGAGGAAAGCGAGAGGAAAGCGGCGGAGCAGCAGGATGGCTGTAGTCTGAGCTGTGGTAAACTGATGAGCATCTATTTCTGTTTGTGTACAGCGCATTTATGGGCATATTAGAGGCTCCGGCCAGTGAGACGCTCATAAAAGAGAGAAAATCCATACGCTGCATCGGAGGCGTTTGTGCAGCACTGGGCTCTTCCTGCAGCCGTCTGTGTGTGAGGCGTGCGAGCGCTGGCTCCGGCCTGTCTGCCTCTCTCTCTCGCTCTCTCTCTCTCTCTCTCTCTGTGCGTGTGTGTGAGCGCTGGAATATTTTTAACACACTGCGTCTCAGAACAAACGAGGGACGGGAGTTGTGCACACAATGAGCTCTCGCTCCTGAGCGTCTTCTGCGTTCCTCTCAGGTCACGTGGGGTCAGAGTTGCTGTGAATATTAGATGCACATTCATTACTATTATTTCATTTGAAAAGCTTATTGCTGAATTTTCAGGAAATCATATTTTCAGACCAAGGAAGAAACTGATTCATTTCAATATTCATAATGTTTATATGCACATTAGTGTTCCACAAACACTTCCGTAATCTTAGCCTCAATCTACAATAAACCTAAACCAGTAGAAAACAGAGTCAAGGCAATCCCAACCAACAGGGAACGTTCTCTCAAAGTTATGAACAAACGTTCTTCTGGTAACGTTAATAGAACGTTCATTCAACGTTATCTGGTCTTTAATAATGTTCTCAAAACATGAGCACAAAAACATATTTATACATCGTTCCCATGACCAAGAAAACATGAAAAAAACAAGAAAATGTTTCAAGTTAATATGAAGATTTCCATTACTTTGTTAGTTTGGGATTCTGGATTTGGTTGTTTTAAATCACATGTTGTGTACTGAAAAATACTTATTAGTAATTAATGATATTTCATAAATAATATTAGGTTTTGTACTGAATATTATGTGGTTGAAATCGAAACTGATTAATAACGGCTTTCGCTAGTAAAAGTTTCACTACAGCTAATTAATTATAGTCAATATTTTTGTAAAGTTCATGAATGTAATAGTGGTGAACATGGACATAAATTCACTGATAGTCATTTGAAGATTTGTTTTAAAATTTCTTTTGCATGGCAGAGCAAGTTAATAATGCAAGTTCAGTATGTTAAAATATTACAAGTGTGTATGTGTGCTTGATAAAGAGAGAGAGCGAGACAGAAAACGTCTCGGGTTACGTATGTAACCCTGGTTCCCTGAAGGGGAACGAGAGGCTGCGTCAGAAAACGCTAGGGGAAACCCTTGACGTCAGTCACGTGAAGATGTGTACAACCAATGGGAATTTTACGCGTGTGAATGCGAGTCACGGAAGTGACGTCATGAACAGAGCATAAAAGCGCGCCGGAACCCGGAAGTGACAGCAAAAGAGTGTCTGAAGCGGGCCCGGAGGCGCAAGGAGCTGAGGCGAAGACGCAGCGTCTCGTTCCCCTTCAGGGAACCAGGGTTACATACGTAACCCGAGACGTTCCCTTTCATGGGAACTTCGAGCTGCGTCAGAAAACGCTAGGGGAACGTTATACCAACGTCACCTCAGCGACGCCGGCCTACGGATGTGTCTCAGCTCACTGAGAGAGCACCCTCGTTCCCGGAGCGGAATCGAGATCTAACTGATAGAATCTCATAAAGGTGTGCGGTGAGGACCAGCCAGCCGCAGCACAAACATCAGCAAGGGAAACTCCTGAGAGAAACGCCTTGGAGGTCGCCACGCTCCTAGTGGAGTGGGCCCGGACCCTCAGGGGAGAAGCATGTCCGGCCGACTCATAAGCCAGACAGATAGCCTCGACTATCCATCGGCTTAGGGTTTGTTTGGAAGCTGGAGCCCCCTCAGGGGTCCCAAAACAAACGAACAGTTGGTTTGACTTACGCCAGGTAGCAGTCCTGAGGACGTAAGCGTCCAGTACTCGTACTGGACAGACCTTGTTCTTTCGCTCCTGCTCATGATCGTCAAAGGGGGGAGGACAGAAGGCCTGTAGCATGATAGACCGAGCCACGTTCGTAAGAACCTTAGGGACATAGCCTGGCCTCGGGTGAAGAAAAACCTTCGTCATCCCGGGCGCAAACTCGAGGCAAGAAGGAACCACCGAGAGAGCTTGAAGATCCCCGACCCTCTTAAGCGAGGTGATAGCCAGCAAAAGAAGGGTCTTTAGGGAGAGGAGTTTAATAGGAAGCTCCTCTAATGGTTCAAAGGGTGCCTGGGACAGGCCTTGGAGTACCAAAGACAAGTCCCAGGCAGGAACCCTGGTCTGTGCCACAGGTCTCAGCCTTAGAGTGCCACGAAGGAAACGAGAGACTAGGGGGTCCCTGCCCAAGGACACCCCTCCCAAAGGTATGTGGCAAGCCGCTATGGCAGCCACATAAACCTTCAAGGTAGAAGGGGCCAACCCTGTCGCAAACTTCTCCTGCAGGAACTCCAGCACTTTGCCAACGGGACAGGTTACTGGGTTTAACTGCCTTACGCTACACCAAGCAGAGAAGAGTTTCCACTTTAGAGCGTAGAGTTTCCTCGTGGAGGGAGCTCTGGACTGAAGGATGGTCTCTACAACCTCGGCTGTGAGACCAGATTCGAAGAACTGGACCCCCTCAGGGGCCAGACCTTCAGCTTCAGAAGTTCTGGACGGGGGTGAATAACACAACCCTCCGCCTGGGACAGAAGATCCCCCCTGACCGGAATCTCCCAGGGGACTCCGTCTAGGAGGGATATCAGGTCCGAGAACCAGATCCTGCTGGGCCAAAAGGGGGCCACCAGCGTGAGACGGACCCTGTCCCGACGAACTTTGGCCAGAACTCCCGGGAGCAGAACAATCGGGGGAAAAGCGTACAGGTGTAGTCTCGGCCACACCTGCATCATGGCATCCTGCCCCAGCGGCGCTGGGTACGTTAAGGAGAACCATAGAGGGCAATGAGTATTCTCGACCGAGGCAAACAGGTCTACCTGTGCCTTCCCGAATCTCTTCCAAATCTGCTCCACCACCTCGGGGTGGAGCCGCCATTCCCCGGGCCTCGGCCCCTGCCTCGACAGGAAGTCTGCTCCTATGTTCTGGACTCCAGGGATGTGAGCTGCCCTGAGTGAGAGCAGCTTGCCCTGGGCCCAGAGAAGAACTTGTCTCGCCAATTTGTACATCGGACGAGAACGAAGACCTCCCTGGTGATTGATGTAAGCCACCACTGTCATGCTGTCTGTGAAAACAGTGACATGATGCCCAATTAGGTCTGGGAGGAAAGCAAGTAGCGCTCTGCGGACCGCCAGTAACTCCAGCAGGTTTATGTGCCAGGACTGGTGCCGCAGGCTCCAAAGCCCTTGTGAGGAGCGGTCCCTCAGAACCGCCCCCCAACCTGTGAGGGAGGCATCCGTTGACAGAGTTACTCGTCGAGACGGAGCCCCCAACACGGGGCCTTGTGACAGGAACCAGATGTTCTTCCACAGGGTCAAGGTGCGTAGGCATCGCCTCGTGACCTTGATTGTGCGAAGCGGGTTGCCCCTCGGGGAAAACCCTTTGGTCCTGAGCCACCACTGC
The DNA here is from genome assembly GCA_037043235.1 of Rhodeus uyekii. Lineage (NCBI taxonomy): Eukaryota > Metazoa > Chordata > Actinopteri > Cypriniformes > Acheilognathidae > Rhodeus > Rhodeus uyekii. Next base: position 8,355 of record JAWRVZ010000489.1, on the reverse strand, counting down.
AGGGGTCTCATGTGCAGCAGGCCGAGCGGTATAACGCTGGACGCTGCTGCCATGAGCCCTAACACTCTCTGAAAGTGTTTGACAGTGCGTAGCTGGCCTAATTTTATGCTCTCGACAGTTGATTGAATGGAATGAATGCGCCCGGGGGATAGCCGAGCAGACATTGTTTCCGAGTCCCAAATGACTCCCAAGAAGGTGGTTCTCTGAGCAGGAGAAAGCACACTCTTCTTGGTGTTCAACCTTAACCCCAGCTCTTGCATGTGAGCAAGCACGACATCTCGATGACGTGCTGCTAACTGAGACGATTGGGCTATTACTAGCCAATCGTCTATATAATTGAGGACACGGATGCCCTGTAACCGCAACGGAGCCAGTGCAGCGTCCACGACCTTCGTGAACGTGCGGGGTGAGAGCGATAGGCCGAACGGAAGTACACGATACTGGTACGCCTTCCCCCCGAAGGCGAACCGTAGGAACTTCCGATGCTGAGGAAGGATGGAGATGTGGAAGTATGCGTCTTTTAGGTCGATTGTGACGAACCAGTCCTCGGACCTGATATGCGTCACAATCTGCCTGAGCGTCAACATTTTGAATTTTAGACGCAAGATAGTGCGATTTAGAAGACGCAAATCCAGAATGGGCCGCAACCCTCCATCCTTCTTCGGAACTATGAAGTATCGGCTGAAGAAACCGGACTGTCTGTCTGTAAGGGGCACATACTCGATGGCCCCTTTCTCCAGCAGAGAGTCTACTTCCTGTTCCATAATCAGAGCCTGCTGGGGCCCTACCGCGGACGATAGGATCCCCATAAAACGGGGTGGTGAAGCCCCGAATTGAATTTTGTACCCGGAGGTTACTGTGCGCAGGACCCATTGAGAGATGCCCGGCAGACGCAACCATGCGGCCTGGAACTCTACTAAGGGAATCAGCCTCTCGAGACTGATCTCTGATACGAGCAGAGACACCACAGGGCCGGGGTTTCCGGACACCGTACTGGTGGAATGCTCTAGGACCCTCCTTAGAGGGGGCAGTGCCTCCGAGACGGGCTCCCTCGGGAACCGGACACGGAGCTGACCGCCTTGGTGCGGCTTGCCTCTGGCGTCAGGAACGCTTAGAGGTAGCCTTCTTGGCATTTAGGACGTTCCTCAGATCCATCCTTTTACCAGAAGGCTGGGCCCGAGAGTGTTGTCCCGACCTCCCTTTATTAGGGGGAGGTAAACGAGATGCAACACTCTCCTTCTGTGAGGCCCTGTACGAGGAACTGCGAGCCCGTGTTTGGCTACTGGGCTCACGTGAAGGGTGGCGGGGAAGGACTTTGCTGAACGCCACCTGCTGTCGTGCAGCCTCCTGAAACTTATCGACAACGCTTTTTACGGCGTCGCCGAACAAGCCCGAAGGGGACAGAGGGGCGTCCAACAAAACGAACTTGTCCTTATCCTTTATGGCTGAAAGATTGAGCCATAAATGCCTCTCCGTAGCCACCAGAGCTGCCATTGAGCGCCCGACAGAGAAGGCCGTTTCTCTAGTGGCTCGGAGAGACAAATCCATGGCCCGACGCAGCTCTGCCACTGCTTCGGGACCAATACCGCCACCTTGATCGAGGTCTCCCAGCAAATCTGCTTGGTAGGCCTGCAGCAGTGCCGTGGTGTGCAGGCACGCTGCAGCCTGACTAGAGGCAGAATATGCTTTTCCCACCAGTGATGATGTGACTCGCAACGGTTTGGTGGGGAGCGCCGGGGCTTTAATAGTGGATGCCGAATGGGGCACAAGGTATCCCGCAAGAGCCTCGTCCACCTTCGGCATCCACCTTCTTCGGCATCCCTCCGTAACCGTAAGGATGAGCTCCGGTAAGAGTAGCGTACATCGCACTAGACGATGTATGCACCCTATCGGAAGCTGGCTTCTTCCAAGATCTCGACACCTCAGTATGGAGATCCTGGAAGAAAGGCATTGCCCGGCGCTGGGGAGCGACACGAGCCGGAAGGTAACGCTCATCCAACTTACTTTTGCTGGGACGGGCGTTCCTAGTCTCTGCCGGCCAATCAATATCCAGACGAGAGACTGCTCGTGTCACAACCTCGATCAGTTCCTCGTACGCCGGTGAAGAGGGTGGCGAAGCCTCCTCAACCGGATCGATGCTAATCACCTCCTCCTCCTCAGAGCAGGATAATGACAGCACCGAAGTCCCAGTCGGATTGGAAGAAACCGCGCCTGAAACGCGTGCTTCCAACCTCCGGCTGGAACTGGGATCAGCACAGTCGAACTGCGAGGCGGGCTCACCCGCCCCGCAACCTTCCGTGAGATCCATTTGCGATCCCCAAGATTGAGAACGCCGCCGAGCCTCAGCCGCAGCGGGTCCCGAACCTTGAAGAACGCGAGTCTGGTTAGTATCCGCAAATACTGCCAGACGGGAGCGGAGAGTACGCAATGAGAACCTCTCGCAGTTCTCACAATCACCGCCCTCAAGCGCTGACCGAGCGTGCTCCGCTCCCAGACAGACAACGCACTGAATGTGTGTGTCCTTTCCCGTAATGAAACGAGTGCAAGGAGAACACACGATCTAAATGTCTGCTCCGCCATAATCACAACGCAATCCAATGGGAGGTTTGAAACTCGCAAGCACAAACTCTCTGACACACGCACGCTGAAGACACTCAAAGCTGTCACTTCCGGGTTCCGGCGCGCTTTTATGCTCTGTTCATGACGTCACTTCCGTGACTCGCATTCACACGCGTAAAATTCCCATTGGTTGTACACATCTTCACGTGACTGACGTCAAGGGTTTCCCCTAGCGTTTTCTGACGCAGCTCGAAGTTCCCATGAAAGGGAACTAAATATTTTGAAAAACAGCATCATTCTTCACAATTCTTTAGATCTGTTTTATCATATCAATATCCTTCATGTGGCGTCGTAGCTGATCATTGCTCAGGTGTTGGCTGGATTGGCTGGAGTTTAAATGATTGAAATCAAATGAGCGAGTCCTGGTTTCCAGCAGAACCACAAACACACGCAGACTGAAAGCAGACACCTGAGAGACGGAAGACAGTCACTGAACGAGTGAGAGATTACTGGAGGAGAGAACTGAGGGTAATGAACTCCACTCCTGCTGTCTGAATCAATCCTCAACCTCAAACCTCACCAGACACCAGCTAACGCGTCACATCTACATCCCAGCTCGCAACAACACAACGACAAGAGTGTTTTGATGTTCCATAAGTTGTGAAAACGTGTTCTCTGAATGTTTAAAACGTCCAGCTTTCATTCTCCAAACATTATGGGAACGTTACATTGTGTCATTCTCCAAACATTATGGGAACGTTACATTGTGTCACTCTCCAAACATTATGGGAACGTTACATTGTGTCACTCTCCAAACATTATGGGAACGTTACATTGTGTCATTCTCCAAACATTATGGGAACGTTACATTGTGTCATTCTCCAAACATTATGGGAACGTTACATTGTGTCACTCTCCAAACATTATGGGAACGTTACATTGTGTCACTCTCCAAACATTATGGGAACGTTACATTGTGTCATTCTCCAAACATTATGGGAACGTTACATTGTGTCACTCTCCAAACATTATGGGAACGTTACATTGTGTCACTGTTACAGTTCGGCTCGTGACTGTAACAAAAAGGACGTACACAAATAATACGTACATAAATAGGAGTTTATTTACAGGTGGTTCTAGGGATTAACATAAAAGAATATAAGAAACTGAACACATTCAAACACCAATAAGTCTAACAAAAACCATGAGGCAGACGAAACTAAGGGTGGGGATCACAGGGGGAAAATGGTTTGGATCCCAGGGCACCTCTCACGAACCCCTTTCCTGTAACGACAAGACAAAAGAACAATAGTTCAACAATCCCACACCTTCCTGTTAGGGAACTGGCCTTTTAACTCACAAGCCTAATTAGGCCAGGTGTCCTCAATGAAACCCAATTAACAGACAAACACGGTAAGACCGTGACACCTCCCCACGAAAAAAAGGAGGACCTTACCTAAGGGGTTACTTCTCAATGGAACAGAAATTGTATAGTTAAATCACTATAGTACAAGCACATTAAATTAATTTGTTCCATCACCAACACTTTAGTATAGTCTTCCTTCTCACACTTCCGCATCTCCCTCTCCAGCAATTCTTGGCGCCTAAGAAAAGCAACATTTAAGGAAAGAGAAATAAACAAAAATGTAAGTTAAAAACTACTAAGGTTATCGGCCTCAGCAAGAGTCACCCGGAGCACGGGACAAGGCGTCAGCCAGGATATTATCCACGCCCCGTATATGCCGAATGTCTAGAGCATAAGGTTGTAAAAAGAGAGACCATCGAACCAGTCGCTGATTTGGGCTCTGCAATGAATGTAGAAAAGTTAGTGGATTATGGTCTGAAAAAACCACAACAGGCATAATCCCACTTGTCACATAAACATCAAAATGTTGTAACGCCCAAATCAATGCTAAGGTCTCCTTTTCAATCGTAGAATAATGTACTTGATGCGAATTAAACTTTTGAGAGAAGTAACTAACCGGATGTTCTACACCATTATCAGCAGTCTGTAAAAGTACAGCCCCAGCACCAACCTGGCTAGCATCCACCTGGATGTAAAAAGGTGAGTCGAAGCATGGAGCAGCCAAGACAGGTGCAGTGCAGAGCAGCCTCTTAACATTCTCAAATGCCTGTTGGCATAGCACGGTCCACTCAAATTTGACCTTGTCTTTCAACAAATCAGTTAAAGGAGCTACAACGGATGAAAAATTTGGACAAAAACTCCTATAATATCCCGCCATACCTAAAAACCGCATTAACTCTCGCTTAGTACTTGGTGGAGGGAAGTTATCAATAGCCAGGACCTTAGCCCGTACAGGACGCACTATGCCTTGCCCCACTACTTTGCCCAAATATGTTACTGTTGCCCTTGCGAACTCACACTTCGCCAGGTTAACAGTTAATTGAGCCTCAGCAAGACGCTCAAACAGAGCTCGGACATGGCAGAGATGTTGTTCCCAAGTCTGGCTATAGACCACAACATCATCCAAGTACACAGCACATCCCTCTAAACCTGATGTCACCTGGTTCATCAGGCGCTGGAAAGTGGCCGGCGCATTTCTAAGGCCGAAACTCATCACTGAATAAGAGTAAAGCCCAAAAGAGGTAATGAAAGACGAAACTTCCTGAGCTCGAGGAGTCAAGGGTACTTGCCAGTAACCCTTTAGCAGGTCGAATTTACTAACGTAGGTAGCAGAAAATTTGGTCAATGCAATCCTCCATGCGTGGTAAAGGAAAAGAATCAGGTTTCGTAACGTTATTTAACTTTCGATAATCTGTACAAAAACGGTACGTTCCATCTGGTTTCCCAACCAACAAACAAGGGGATGCCCAGCTGGAAAAGGACGGTGTCGCAATATTGTGTTCTGTCATGTACTTAATCTCAGATTGTATATAGCGTTGTTTATCCAGAGAGACACGATAGAAGCGCTGACGTATAGGTTTGGCTTCTCCAACATCTATGTCATGTTCTATTAAGTGTGTCCGAGACGGAGCATCTGAAAATAAAACAGAAAACTCATTAATTACAGACATCAACTCAGCTCTTTGAACATCAGGCAAGTGTTTCACCAACTGCTCGAAACTTGCCAGCGTTTCAGAGTTTTTCAAACGTGGTTGCAAAAGACAATCATCCGGCGTCACAACATCTTCTGGCCTAGCTGTCACCGAGGAAGAAACAGCACCCGGAGCGGCCATAGCGACAGCTCAGTCACCACTGAACGCACATAGAATGGTTTTAGCAAATTGGCATGGCACAACCGAGTACGTCTTTTACGCTCAGGTGTAGAAATTAAGTAATTCAGATCCGATACTTTACGGACCACAGTATACGGACCAGAAAACTTAGCGCAAAAGGGAGACTCAAGCAGTGGGAGCAAAGCTAAAACCTGATCTCCAGCACAAAACTCACGGGATTCAGTTTTTCTATCGAACCAGCACTTCATTTTCTTTTGTTTTTTCAACAAATTTTCTTTTGCCATCTCGCCAGCTAAAAACAACCGTCTTCTAAAACCATTTATATATTGCAACAAACTCACAGGAGGTTCAATCTCTTGGATTCCATCACGAAGAACAGCAAGGGGTCCACGCACTTTGTGTCCAAAAACTAAATCATTTGGACTAAACCCTAAACTGTCCTGCAACACCTCCCGAGCTGCCAACAACAACCATGGCAAACCCTCCTCCCAATCACGATTGAGCTCCACACAGTAAGCCCGTAACAAAGATTTTAAAGTCTGGTGGAAACGCTCTAGAACTCCTTGACTCTGTGCATGGTAGGCAGTAGATTGATTATGCCGTACTCCAAGCTGTTTCAATACCTCCTGAAACATTTTAGAGGTAAAATTACTTCCTCTGTCACTTTGTATGACCTTAGGAATCCCAAAAATGGATATGAACTGAGTCAAGGCTTTTACCACAGATCGAGTCGTGATGGAACGGAGAGGATAAGCAGCTGGATATCTTGTACTCTGACACATTACTGTAAGCAGATAAGAGTTTCCAGACTTTGACGGTGGTAATGGACCAACACAGTCGATTACTAAGTGTTGAAATGGTGGTTTCACAGCTGGGATAGGATATAAAGGCACTGGTTTTAGAGGCTGGTTGGGTTTTCCAGTTAGTTGACATGTTGGACAAGTTCTAATATATCTCCTAACATCCTTTTTCATAAGAGGCCAATAAAAGTACTGCAACAACTGATTGTATACTTTATTAACCCCAAAATGACCAGCTACATCTCCATGGGCAGTTTTCAAAACAGTTTCTCTAAGAGATGTCGGCACAAAACCAGCTACATCTCCATGGGCAGTTTTCAAAACAGTTTCTCTAAGAGATGTCGGCACAACCACTTGGACGGATGCCTGACCTAACAAAGCCTCTTTACCAGAAATCCACTTCCTGAGCAGTATACCATCCTCAACAAAATACCCACTTGCTACTTCACCAATCCTTTTAGGAGGCAAAACTGAAGAAAACATCTCCTTTAAGGTGTCATCCTCCTGTTGAGCTTCACTCAACTCCTTACGTGACGTAAAAGAAGAGAGAACGGAAAGACCAGACACAAACATCTTCGATGAGTCGTCATCCTTAGACTCTAAATCCGGCAAAACGTCAACATTATTCTTGCTCATAGCACGTGTGACTGCACAAGAGACAAAAACATCAGGAAATTTTGCAGCAATGGTTTGGTCCTCCTTTGGATAAGCGGTTACAATTGGTGGTGGTGGTACATCTTTCCAAACACGACCTCCAGCTAAGTTATTACCTAAAATAACTGAAATCCCTTCTACAGGCAGTGATGGACGTACACCTACAACCACAGATCCACTTACCAGTTCTGAATGCAGAACTATTGTATGCAAGGGAACAGACAAACTCTGTAATCCAATTCCCTTTATCAGTACCTCTCTACCTGTACTTGAATCAGCTGAAAAAGGTAGAACAGACTCTAGAATAAATGTCTCAGAGGCTCCTGTATCTCTCAAAATTTTTACAGGAACTTTATCATTACCCCCAACAAGAGACACAAAACCGTCGGTAATGAATGGATCATACAATCGCTCTTCACTACTCAAAACGGCCTTTTCTTTAAGGATACACTCAGCATGGTTTTTTGGAAGGTTGGTAACCTCTGAAGCTACTGAAGTCACCAACAGAGCAGATTTTGGTTCAGATTTAACACGACTCAGTTTCGCTTTTAAGGTAGGACAATCTTTTTTCCAATGACCTCTCTTAAGACAATAAGCGCACTGATCGTCCTTCTCAATGGCAGATCTTAATTTCCTCACAGGCTTACTACCACCAGTCAAAAACGAACAGGATTCAACATTTTCTGAAGGATTTTCTATACGATGCCAACGATTTCTTTTAACCTCACTCTTGTGTGTCAGAACGTACTCATCAGCAAGAATGGAAGCCTCCTCTGCGGTTTTAACCTTTCTTTCGGTTATAAAAACAGCCACATCTTCAGAGAGAGTACTTTTAAACTGCTCCAACAACATCAACTCATACAGTGCCTCATAGGAATCTGCATGAGATGAGGTACACCAGCGATCAAACTGAATGCGCAAATCGCGTGCAAACTCAGAAAAAGACTGTTGACTTCCTTTACGCCAAGATCTGAATTTCTGTCGATATGCTTCAGGAACTAATTCATAGGCTTTCAACACAACTTCCTTCACTCTTGCGTAGATCTGACTGTCTGCCACACTAAGTGTAGAATAAGCCTTTTGAGCCTTACCTTGGAACACACACTGCAACAATAATGTTTGTTCACAATCTTTCCATCCCATC